>JAQQSW010023350.1:0-10288 GCA_028646575.1 Pseudocheirus occidentalis
TCCTCACCCTCACCATCCTCACCCTCACCCTCCTCACCCTCACCCTCCTCACCCTCACCCTCACCCTCCTCACCATTCTCATCTTCTCCATTACAGTCCCCACACCCTCTCTGAGAAGCAGCTGCCCTTACTTTTCTCATCTCACCTGAACAGACAACGATGCTGAGACAGAAGGGAAGCAGTTTACCTAGGATCAGATGCTAAGTGTCTGAGACTGGATGTGAACTTGTGTCCTTCCTGACTCCAGACCCTGCCAACATGTAAACAACTACGTAAATGCCAGGTATATGTGATGAGAATTCTGGGAAAGGAAGGCACTAGCAGGTGGCAGCAGGGCACAAAGGCCTTCTGGGGGAGGTGGCATAGGAGCAAAGTCCAGAAGGAGGCCAGGGAAACTGAGAAGCAGAGAGGAGGGGAAGAGCAGCCCAAGCACGAAAGACTGCCAGAGCAAAGGCCTAGAGGGGAGAGATGAGGAGTCTCCTTCAAGCCTCTGCAAGTGGAACAGTGTCTGGAGAGGAAGATGCCATAAAACCAGAAAGATAAGAAGGTGCCAAGTTGTGAAGAGCTTTCGATGCTGGGCATCTAAAGGAAACTGAGGCAGGCAGGCATATCATGGATACCATTGTCACTGCCATTGGTTCAGTGGTAGACATTTTACAAAGCACTTTATAGACATTAGCTCAGTGTCTCTGGGAGGCAGGAACTTCTTTCAGTTCTTGTTATCCCCTTTTCTCAGATGCAGAAGCCAAGGCACAAAGAGGGACGGTGGCTTGCCCATGGGAGGTGGGATTCAGCTAGTCAGCATGGGAGGTGGGATTCAAACTAAGGTTGCTCCTGACATCAAGACTGAAGTCACTCTGTCTGTCCCCATCCCTGTTTTTGTCCTTTGTCTCTTTTTCTCTCTCTGTCCTTGAATGGCACAGTCTCTGTGTCACTTTCTTTATCTCTGTCTCCATCTCTGTCTCTGTCTTCCCCCCACCTCACACACACACACACACACAAGCACAGAGTTAGTGGCAGCACCTACTAGCTTCCTTGCTCATTCTACCCCTTGATGTTCCCTCCAGTAAGCTTTCTCATGTTCTCTCACACAGGGTTCTTTTCTGCCTGGGTATCGTGGGGTTTCAGTCCTTGGCAGTCCAGATGAATCCCATTAATTGCAGTACTATGAGGAGCGACTTCTCCCAAACTATCACCATTCTGTATTTGTCCATCCTTCTGGTCCTGGGGACAGTCCTCAATGCCCTGGCCCTATGGGTGTTTTGGTGCCGGATGAGCAAGTGGACAGAGACACGGGTGTACATGGCCAACTTGGCTGGGGCGGACTGCTGTCTGCTTCTGAGCCTGCCCATGGTCTTATACATGATGGTCAGGGACCTCTCAGAGGACTTGCTGTGTACGGTCACTCAGAGCATTTACCTGATTAATGGTTACATGAGCATGTATATCATCACCGCCATTGCTGTGGATCGCTACGCTGCCATCCAGTATCCTTTGAGGGCAAGGATGTGGTGCTCCCCGCGTCAGGCTGCTGGGACCTGTGCTCTCCTCTGGCTGCTCATCATCTGCCTGGTTTCTTTACCTGCTGCCTGGAAGCAAGATGGCCAGAACTTCTGCTTTGGGAAGAGTCAGACTCGGGGTACCTGGGCCATTGTTTTCTCCTTGGTTCTGTTCTTCATCCCTCTTGTGGTTCTTGTTTTCTGTTCCGTGCGGGTACTCCAGAACCTGGTCAGGAAAAGGGCACAGTTGCCAGCCCAGGACAGGAGACTGATCCACAAAGCTCTCCGTGTGGTTTCAGCTAATCTGGCCATCTTTGTGATCTGCTTCCTCCCCCAGCATGTGGCTTTATTGGCCAAGCTTGTGACCAACTATGTGGAGACCCCCTGCCCTATTGTTCAGCATGTGGTCATTTCTGTCAGGGTGGCCTCCCGTCTTGCCAATGCCAACTGCTGCTTGGATGCCATGGGCTATTACTTTGTGGCCCAGGAGTTCCAGGAAGAAATTGGGATGTTCTTAGGCATGCCTAAGTTCCTCCAGAGTCAGACTCAAGGCAGCCCAGGCACTGACCACCCAGACCTCCCTGAGCAAGGAATAGTGGAGATAGCCTCAGAGAGTTCCCAAGCATTGCGTTTCCATTAAGGGGACCTGTGTGGTAGCTTGGCACACAAGGAAATATTTGGAATTTCTTTGCTTACCACCTGACTCCCTAAGGGCAGAGCCCTCAAGATGGAGCCCGGCTCAGTGAGCCCAGGTCTTCCCTGAATCAATATTTTGTATTTCTCTTGGACCTATACTTTCTAAGGCTTGGACTGTTTCTGTTGTGTGACATGCAGCCAGTCCCTCTCAGCCTCAGTTTCTTCATATGTAAAAGGAGAAGGGATTGGTTTAGATAACCTCTAAAGTTCCCCTTTGAATAGTTTATCTGTCAGATTTATGGATAAGGGAAGAATTTAGGACTAAAGAAGATACAGATAACATTACAAAATGTAAAATAAATTCTGATTATATAAAATGAAAGGGTTTTTGTACAAACAAAACAATGCAACCAAAATTATAAGGAAAACAGAACACTGGGGGGAATTTGCAACAAGTATCTTTGATAAAAGCCCCATTTCTCAAATACATAGAGAACTGAGTTAAATTTATAAAAGTACAAATCATTCCCCAAATGATAAATGATCAAAGGATATGAACAGGCAATTTTCAGACAAAGAAACCAAAGGTATCTATAGACATATGAAAAATGCTATAAATCATTATTGATCAGAGAAATGCAAATTAAAATAACTCTGAGGTACCACCTCACACTAAACTGAGTGGCTAATAAGACCAAAAAGGAAAATGTTGAATGCTGGAGAGGATATGGGAAAACCGGGACACTAATGCACTGTTGGTAGAGTTGTGAACTAATCCCACCATTCTGGAGAGCAATTTGGAATTATGCCCCAAAGTCTATAAAACTGTATATACCAAGGGTGGCTAGGTGGCACAGTGAATAGAATACCAGCCCTGTAGTCAGGAGAACCTGAGTTCAAATCTGGCTTCAGACACTTAAAACTTACTAGCCATGTGACCTTAGGCAAGTCACTTAACCCCAACTGCCTCCCCTTTCTCCCTTCCCCCCAAGCAAAAAAACCAAAAAAACCCAAAAAAACTGTGCACATCCCTTGATCCAGAAACATCACTGCCAGGTCTATCCCAAAGACATCAAAAAGGGGGGGAGGGAAGCACTATCTGTACAAAAATATTTATAGCAGCTTTTTTTTTGTGGTGGCTAAGAATTGGAAATCAAAGGGATGTGCATCAATTGAGGAATGGCTGAACAAGCTTTAGTACATGAATGTAATGTATATCTATTGTACTCTAAGAAATGATGAGTAGGTGGATTTCAAAAAACTTGGGAAAGACTTATATGAACTGATGCTGAGTGAAGGGAGCAGAACCAGGAGAACCCTCTACACAGTAACAGCAACATTGTTCAATGAGAATTGTGAATGACTTAGTTATTCTCAGCAATACAATGATCCAAAACAATCCCAAAGGCATAATGAGGAAGCATGCTATGCTATCTTCCTCCAGAGAAAGAATTGATAATGACTGAGTACAGACTGAAACAGGCTATTTTCACTTTCTTTCATTTTTCCTTTTATTCAAATCTTCTTGTAAAATATGACTAATATGGAAATGTTTTACATCATTACAAAAATTTACAAGTTAAGTCTTCTTTTGGTTCTAAATCTATTATCCCATGAAGGTTTGATGGAGGATTTTTAGGAATTGTTGGTTGAGCTATTTGGGGGTGAGAGGCTTAGAGGAGATGGAGGGAAAGAGAGGGAATCCTCTCCAATCTCCTGATCAACCAGGGCATGGATTACTTTAGTCCTTCAGGCAGAGGAGGATCCCAATGGTGATGGTCTTTGAAAATTATGTTGTTACAGAAATCTCCTCCCTTTGGTCAGTTGATGCCCAAACCCCAAATTTAGGAACTCAGGATTCTTAATTACTGACCTGTGCCCAGAAAAGGAAATAAAAAGACAGAAAAAGACACCAGAAACTAAGAACGCTAGAAATGTCTGGACACAGCTGGGAATTAGCACATGCATCCCATGGCCATGTGTTTCTGCTCTAAGCCATCATTTTCTGCTGGCTTCCCCACCTTACCTGTTTCTGTCAGGAACTCCAAGGAAGAGAAGGTACTTGGGAAGTGTCCCCAAGAGTTGGAAGGAACTGTTTCTCCTCGGATCTATTAGAGTCAACAGAGGGGAAGGTGCCTCCATAAATCTGGCTTATTAACCCAGTCAACTAATCATTCAGCTACCAGGGACCCATCAAGACAGCTCATGGTGTCCTCTCAGTTGAGTGTGTGTGCCTTAGCAAGGGGACAAATGAGCATGTACAGCTCCATGGAAGATGCTCTAAGCTAGCAAAGGCTCACACACTGTACTCTCAAGTGCATTGTGGGACTCACACAATCTATTCAAGGCTCCCTCCCCCACTGAGAGAAGTCCAACAAAGCACCATAATAGAGTGGTCTTGGAATCAGAGAGACCTGAATTCAGATCCTTCCACTTCCATTGACTTCCTCATGGGGCTTCTCCGAGCTTTCTATTCTCTTACTTGTAGAACGAGGTGATTAGACTAGATGGCCTCTAAGACCTCTTCCAGATCTATGATCCTATAAAGTTCTGGCAGAATATTTTCAAGCATTAGTGACAGGGGACGTGAGAGAAAGCTGCTCATGGAATTGGGTGTCTTCCCTCATTCCTCCTGCACTGTGATTGGATGATCTGCTCCACGGTAGAATCCTTTTTTTTTTTTGCCCTGTCACAAGAGGTCACCAGAGCATTGACCCTGTGAGGTCCCAGGACCTGAGTCTGAATCTTGGCTCTGCTAATCTCACCTAAGCCACCCAATCTCACCTAAGCAAGGCAGCTCATCTTTCAAAGTGTCTCTTCATCTATAAGATGGAGAGGTCGGGCTACATGACCTCTGAGACCTCTTACATCTCTAGACCTATGATTCAGTCAGCAATCAACAAGCATTAATTAAAGCCTTGCTGTGTGCCAGACCCTGGGAATATAAGGACAAAAATGAAACATCTCCTCATTTTGAAAAACTAATCTATTGGGGGAGGGGACCTGCCCATATGTAAGCACATACAGAATAAAAATAAACAATTTATTCATTTTATAATAAATGATCATTGAGTTTGGACTGGACTGGGCTAGGTTCTTGCCTTTGGATGCTGGGCTATGTGCACATCTGGCCACAGTCAGCAGAGGGCATCAGATCTGCCGGGGAAGGCTGGTCCAAGACTTGAAAACCACAGACTAAGTTTATGAAATGAAGTAGGCAGACTTTCCATGCATGTGGCTTGACTAAGGGCGTCTCCTCCCCAGCTGACAGTTTGGCAAACCCCCAGACTCCTTCATTAACCAGGTGCCCTTCTGCCTTCTGTGTCACCAGGAATGAGTACTCTGATGGCTAGAAGAAGTAGGAGCAGGAGAGATTTCTCTGAGGCGTTTCTGTCTCCCACTTGCCAGGTTTTCAACCACAAATGATCTCACAGCCAATATAGAGAAAACCACTCCCATCAGCCCTTGGAGGAGCCAAGAGCCTGGGCTTTGGGAATAAGTTGGTGGCCCATTTCCCTCTGGCTCCAGTCACTGCCGGGGTTTCTGACCTGGAGGGTCCAGTTACCTATATGAGAACAACTGGCCTCTGGAATCATACCTTTCACAGCCTGACCTGTGGCCCTCTCTCCCACAGGATTCCCACAGTCAAGTTCCAGGTGAGTTAATACTTCCTTTCTCATGGTATAGGCATTGCACAAATTTCCCAGAGGGCAAGTGGGCAGAGGGGAGGGCAGTAAAGAGAATCTGCTATTGCTTTTCCTAATTTTAGCTGGGGCTGAAGTGGAAGGAATGCAGGAGGTAGAAGATGTGGCATCTGGGCCGCTGGCCAGGCTATACCGTCGGTGGGATATAGATTTAGAGCCCTTCACCCTATTCCTTACATCCCAGGATTTGGAGGGGTCATCTCCTCACTCAGACTCTTAAGTCAGGATTTTGTTTCACTAAATATCAAAAGCCCACCAGCCCATTCTCCCAGAGAAGCGGAGACTCCACGATGCCCTTTGAGTTCGAAGCTGTTAACCACTGTCTCCAGTATACGGAGCCAGAGGCCTTGGCTTCTAATCCTGTCTCTGCCACTCATATCTGTAACCCTGGATAAGTCAATGAGCTGGCTCTCCTTCTGAAGGGGGAAGGAATGCCAGATGTGAGCCCAAGCTTCTCAAGCAGAACCATTCCTGGGATCCTCTCCCAGGGACTCTCAGGGGCTCCCAGGAGCAAGGAATGACAAGGAGAAGGAAGGAAGGAAGGAAACAAAGGGAGCAGAAACAGGATCCAGGGAGAAGGCACCCGGGAAGGAGAGGAAGAGGAAGTTTTCAGGTGTTTCTCAGTTCAGCTTTTCAATGGTGTTCAGATTGAAATGGTACTGGGAAAGGCGCCTGTGTTGCTTTCATTCTTGGACTGTTCTCGAACTATGATACAGGTGAATAAGCTGATGGACATCAGGATTATTTTCTTATTACAATGAATGACGGAGCTTTTCTCTCCCTGGGTAGGTTTCTGCATAAATGAATGTGTCCAACAGCTGCAACTCAATGCTCAGCTCCCCAGGAGAGGCACACATCTACATGAGCTTTTATGGGCTCCTCTTCATCTTTGGGCTCCTTCTCAACATCCTGGCCCTGTGGGTCTTTTGCTTTAGGATGAGGAAGTGGACTGAGACACGGGTGTATATGGTCAACCTGGCCATGGCAGACAGCTTCCTGATCCTGCTCTTCCCCGTTGTAATGTACTTCACACATGCCAGCTGCCTTGAGGATCTGTCTTGCCAGGTGCCCCAGGCCATCTATCTTGTCAATGCATACATGAGCATCAGCATCCCCATGGCCATTGGTGTGGACCGCTATGTGGCCATCAGGTTCCCACTGAAGGCCAAGGTCCTTCGAACCCCAGGCCGGGCAGCCATTGTCTGTGCCCTTCTCTGGACTGTGGTCGTCAGCATGCTGGCTTTTCGTGTCATATGGCAGATACAAGATGGCGCCTTCTGCTTCTGGAGGAAGCCAGAGATCCATATCTCAGTGGTAATCTTCTCTGTGCTGGGCTTTTTTATCCCTCTAGGGATACTGGTCTTCTGTACGTTCCAGATTGTGTGCATCCTATTGAGGGTTCAGAGAAGAGAGATATCCAACGTCAGACAGATTAGCAAGAGTGTGTCCATGGTGCTGGCCAGCCTGCTGGTGTTTGTCATTTGCTTTTTACCCTTGCACATAACAATCCTGCTAAACTTCTTCCTGGGATCTAATGACAGACTCAGAAGGGTCTTCAAAATAGTTACCTTGATTGCCCACTCCAACTGCTGTCTGGACGCCATCTGCTACTACTTTGTGGCCAAGGAGTTCCAGGAGGTGACTCCTTTCTTCTGCCTCCGATGCAGACAACCCAGACCCATGGCCCGTCAAGACAAGAAGACTTGTACAACCCCAGTATAAGCTGAGGTCCAGCATCCCCAAGCTCATTGCTGATTGGCTTTCATCTCAGAGCAGCTCTCTAGATAATTTCTCCTGGGTTTGTTTTGCTCCCACACATACTTACCTCTAGAAATCTTAGAATAAGCCCCAATATATCTCCTCTTCCCTCTCTATCAATTTGGAAACCCCAAACTCTTGACTTTGGAATTGACCAAAAAAAAAAAAGGCAACTCTAAGGCTGGAGCTGCCCAGAAGTTCCCCTTTCTCTGTCTAGATTAGAAGAATGGATTCTAGAACTTGGGAACCTGGAACTCTCCTCTCAAACTGCATGAATCAGAGTTCAAGCAGCTCTTGTGTACTCTGCTACAGAGCAGCCAGTAGGGCTCAAGGGGAGAGAAACAAAGCTTGTGCATGAAGACTCTTTGTGCTTAGCTTTGCTGTCATCTGATTGGTCTGCAGAAAAGGGGAAAGAGCACAGGGATAGACCTTGCAGCTGGACCCTTTTATTAGAAACCCAGAACTGAGAGGCAACTCCTACCTCCAACAGTCTGGAGCTGACACCCTCATGCCCTCATTTCACATGCCCATGAGTTCTTCCTAGCCCCCTACCCTGCCATCACTGCCACTGTCCCCTCCCGTATCTCTGGAGCCATGCTGTCCTGATCAGTGAGAGCTCCCAATGTCTAGCCAACTCCAGTCACTTCACTGACATCTTGGTGGTATCCCATTGCACCCATACCCTGGCCCTGGCCCTTCCTAACTCTTGCTGTAGGACCAGCCATTAAATCAGCACTGTCATCTCTTCCAGAAAGAGCATTTTATAACTGTATCCCCAGAGATTAATGCGGGCTTTGGCACATAGCAAACTCTGGGTAAATACTTTTAGTATTTTTTTTTAGTATTTACTGTTACTAAATTTTACTAAATCTACTAAATTTTAGTATTTAGTATTTTTAGTACTCAGAACTTTTAGTTCTTCATTCACTCACTCACTCATTTATCTCTCCTGCTCCTTATATTCTTGGTTATAAGATCCTTCCAGCTCTAATATTCCAACCCAGACAGACTGTTCTTTGTTCTAAATCAATCAATCAGTGAGTATTTCTTACCCACCAACTGTGTGCTTGGCACTGAGCTAGGACAGAGAATGAAGCATGTTACCTCCACAGCCCTTGTATGGTCCCTCCTAACTCAGAAGTCCGAGATTCTAGGGTTCTTTCAGCTCTGATGCTATATGCTCTCCCTTCTACCTGGGGCATCCTTCCTTCTAAAGTCTTTTCCAGGCTAAAGTTCTCTGCTTTAAGTATGTTGGCCACAACTCAAGGACTGATCCAACCTGTAACTGCATCTTTACCTCCAGTCCAAGGCAGGCTCACAGCCTCTCACCCTCTCTGCTTGTCAGGTGGTCTGCTCCTTTTCCTTACTGTGTGTATGCTTGAATGCTCTGAGGGGCTAGCCCTTTATTCTTCCCTGGCCGCAAATGCTTTTCATCCAGAAGAACCAACGTGAACAGCCCTTTTACACCACACTCCCTTCCTCCATCCAGTTCTGCTGATTTGAGAGACCTCAGGTCCAGACTGGTTCTATTTGTATCATCAGCCATCGAGATTACTGATGCAATCCAGCCCTGGTTTATTGACGCTATATTGGCTTGAGTTTGTCATTACAATCAAGAACGCAGTGGTCAGCGAGCTAGAGCCCACCCATGCTCCAAGCAGAGAACCTTAAAATTGGGAAGGTTCTTAGAACAGAGTTCTCCAAGAAGAAGGGCATCCTCCAGGCAATGTGGGATCTGACTGAGACTCAGAACATACAACTTCGGCGATTGGTGGGGCCATAGAACAAGGACTCTAGGAGATAAGTGCTCCATTCATTGTCTTTGTTCCTCTCCCACCCCACCCCTAGGGCCAGGAACACAGTAGGTACTTCATTGATTGACTCAGACCCAGGAATGCAGCCTGGCTGGGCTGGAATTGTATCAGAGAGACCTTAGAATACTGAATGTCAAGGCAGGGGAAGGCTTAGAACACAAGACAGAAGTTCAGAACTGGAGGGGACTGGAAGGTTTCTTTAGGCTTCTACAGGTGAGAGGAGATGGGCTCTTGTGGGCCCCCGCTGGAAGCAGCTGAATCCCTCTCACTTCCAGCTCTGTGCTTTTTGAAGACACAGGACAAGAAACCTGCAGCTGCTGCTGCTGCTGCCACTTTTATTTCTTGTTGTCTCTGACTTTAGGACATCATGGGATGAGAAGCAGATCAGAAATCCTAGGACCTGGGTTCAAATCCTGACTCTGCTCCTGCCTTGGTGGGTCACCTTGGCCAAGTCATTTCATTCATTCATTCATTTAGATTTCAAAATTTTGAAAAATGTATGTTAAAAAATAAATGCATTAAAAAGCCAAACCCACAGCAGCTCTGTGGGAGGCAGAGAGGAGAGAAGGGGAAGCTGGCTAAGCTTTGAGGCAGGGGGAGGCGTGGCCACAGGGGTGGGAGGGTGGGGGGGGTGGAGGTGGCCCTGGGTGGTGTAGGCCTTTCTGGAGATGCTTTGACTTGGCTCAATTCAATTCAGATCAATTCGGTTCTGCTTGGTCTGGGTCCAGTTCAATTCAGCACATTTATTGTGTCTCTGAGGTCTGAGAGGGAGGCAGGGATATTGTAGATAGAAAGACAGAAACCCAGGAAGACCGGAGTTCTGGTCTACCACCACCACCACCACCACCACCACCACTACTACTACTACTACTACTAC
>JAQQSW010023351.1:0-10288 GCA_028646575.1 Pseudocheirus occidentalis
CCATGACCAAAAGAAGAACTTGGAAAGCATCCTTCAAGAAATCCTCAAAGAAAATTGCCCTGATGTTTGAGAGTCAGAGGGCAAAATAGAACTTGAAAGAATTCACTGATCACCTCTCCAAAAAGATCCCCAAAAGAAAACTCCTAGAAATGTTATTGCCAGGTTCCAAAATACCCAGCGAAAGGATAAAATCTTACAGGCTGCCAAGAGTAAAACATTTGAATACTGCAGAAGCACTATCAGGATAACCCAAGATCTGGCAGTTTCTACACTAAGGGATAGAAGGGCATGGAACATGATATTTTGAAGATTAAGGGAGCTGGGATTAAAAACCAAGAATCAACTACCTAGCAAAATTGAACATATTATTCCAGGGGGAAATATGGTCTTTCAATGAGGTGGAGGACTTTCAAGCATTCTTGCTGAAAAAACCAGAACTGAACAAAAAATTTGACAATCAAACACAAGAAGCATTAGAAGGTAAACATGGGAAAGAAGTCATAAGGAACTTATCAAATTTGAATTGTCTACATGCCAATATGGAAAAATGATAATAATAACTTTGGAAACTTTTCTTAGTATGAGGATAGGTGAAGGGAATACAAATGGATATATATGTATACTTACACACATATATATATATGTAAGTCTATACAGGAGGCTATATATGCATATGAATACATATCTGAGCATGGGTGTATATGGATTTATAGAGGACATAGTATCAATTGAATATGAAGGTATGATACTTTAAAAGGCAAATTCTACGGTGGGAGAGGACTAGAATGAGAGGAGACAGGGAGAAACAAAGTGGGGCTAATCATCTCATGTGGAAGAGGCAAGGGATAACTGTTACAACATTACTTTCATTTACTCTCATTGAATCTGCCTTAGGGAACAAATGTCATAAACTCTAAACTGGGCATCATGCCACACATTAGGATAGGGAGCGTGGTGATGAAAGGTGAGATGATGGAGGGGAGGGCAAGGTATGGGGTAGGTATGCTGTGTGCTCCCACTTTAATAAAGAGACAGGGACAGGGTAGAGAACAGAACAAATGGGGAGATATAAGAAGGAGGGTCATATGATCACTGTCACAATATGTCCACTATGAAGATGTCCTGTATAATCACACCTACACAGCCTGTATTGAATTGGTTGTCCTTCCAGCAGGGGTGGGTGGGTGGGTGACAAGGGAGGAACCGAAAGAAGCTAGAATGTAGAGCTCTGCAATACCTGCAACTAGGAATCAAGAGATACAGGGGCTGGGGTAGGGAGACCCTCACTGCCCTACCAGAAAGTTAGAGAGCAGACCAGGGGAGGGGCTCTACAGTGGGAGTGGTGTTTTGGGGTTGGGTTAGGGAAAAGATGGGGAGAAAATTTGTAATTCAAAAAGCTCATGAAAATGAATAATGTAAACAAGAAAACAAATAAAATTTATTATGTTAAAAAAAGAATGAAACAAGGATGACCATTGTCACCCCTGTTATTCAATTTTGTACCAGAAATCTTAGCTGTATCAACAAAAGAAGAAAAATAATTTGAAGGAATTAGAATGGGCAAAGAAGAGGCTAAGTTATCACTCTTCGCAGATGATATGATGATATACTTAGAGAAACCTAGAGAATCAAGTTAAAATACTACTTGAAATAATAAACAACTTTAGTGAAGTTGCAAGATACAAAATAAACCCACATAAATACTTGGCATTCTTGTGCATTTCTAATGAAGCCCAATAGCAAGAAACAGAGAAATTCCATTTAAAGTTACTGTAAACATTATAAAATATTTGACAGTCTACCTGGAAAAACAAACCCAGAAACTATATGTACACAACTACAAAATATTTTTGCATAATAAAATCAGATTTGAATAACTAGACAAACATAAGTTGCTCATGGTTAGGCTGAGTTAATATAATAATAATAACAATTTTACCTAAATAAATTTATATATTTAGTGCCATGCCAAAAAAAATCACCAAAAATTATTTCATAGTTAAAAAATAATAACAAAATTCATGAACAAAAAGGTCCAGAATATCAAGAAAATTAATGAAATGAAATGCTAGTGAAGGTAGCTAACTATGTAGAGTACCAAGTACCAAGTATAGTGGTGGATCAGTGGAATAGATTAGGCTCACCAGACACAGTATCCAATGACTATAGTAATCTATAGTTTGACAAACCCAAAGACTCCAACTTCTGGGATAAGAATTTACTATTTGACAAAAACTGCTGGGAAAACTGGAAAACAAAATGGGAGAAATGGGGCAATATCTTATACCATAGGCCAAAATAAAGTCAAAATGGCTTCACAATTTAGATACAAAGACTGATACTATAAGCAATCTGGAAAAGTTAGGAATAGCTTACATGAAAGATTTATGGAGAAAAGAAGAATTTATGACAAAACAAGAGATAGAGAACATTATGAAATGTAAAATAGGTAATTTTGATTACATTACATTTAAAAGTTATTATATAAAGCCAATGCAACCAAGGTTAGGAGGGAAGCAGAAAATATGAAAAGAATTGTTATAGCCAGTGTCTCTGACAAAGGCCTCATTTCTAAAAATATATGGAGAACTGAGTTAAATGTATAGGTAAAGAAGTCAGTCCCTAATTGATAGTCAAAGGATACGAACAGATAGTTTTCAGAAGAATAAATTAAAACTATCTATAATCAAATGAAAAATTCTCTAAATCACTATTTATTAGAGAAATGCAGATCAAAACAAATCTGAGGTACCATATCTCACCAGTCAGATACCTACCATGACAAAACAGGAAAATGATAAATGCTAAAGAGGATGTGGAAAATTGCAACACTAATGCATTGTTGGTGGAGTTGTGAACTGATCCAATTTTTCTGGAGAGCAATCTGGAACTTTGCCGTAATAACTATAAAAATGTGCATACCCTTTCACCCAGGAAACC
The DNA here is from genome assembly GCA_028646575.1 of Pseudocheirus occidentalis. Lineage (NCBI taxonomy): Eukaryota > Metazoa > Chordata > Mammalia > Diprotodontia > Pseudocheiridae > Pseudocheirus > Pseudocheirus occidentalis. Next base: position 2,941 of record JAQQSW010023351.1, read on the forward strand.
ATTTCTAGGGCTGTATCCCAAAGAGATCATACAAGTGGGAGGAGGTCCCATATATACAAAAAATGTTGATATCATCTTTTTTTGTGGTGGTAAATATTTGGAAATCAAGGGGAAGTCCATCAGTTGGGTAAAAGCTTAACAAGTTGTGGTATATGTATGTAATGGAATACTATTGTGCAATAAGAATTGAGGATCATGTGGACTCTACAAAAATCTGGAGAGACTTATATAATCTGGTGTTGAGTGAGGGGAGCAGAACTAGGAGAACATGATACCCTATTACAGACACAGTGCATCTGTGAGGACTAACTTTCATAGACTGGCCTCTTTTCAGCAGTACAAGGTTATAAGAAAACTCCAAAAGATTCATGATGGAAAAGGTTATCCACATCCAGAGATAGAATTATAGTGTTGGAATTCTGATTGAACCAAGCTACGTGCTCTTTCTCTTTTTTGTTTTGCTTTGTTTCTTCTTTCTCATGGTTCATTCCATCGGTTATAATTCTTCATTACAACTTTACTAATGTTTAACATGAAGGTATATGTAGAACTTAGATTGCATTGCATAACACCTTGCTGGGGGTGGGAGGATATCAAGGAAGGGGAGAAAATTTGGAACTCAAAAACTGGTGGAATCGAATGCTGTAAACTAAAAGTAAATAAATTTAAAAGAAAAAGGAATATCTTCTCTCTTTATATTTATTTCCCTACTGCTTAGTACAATGACTGGTTCACATTCTGTACTTAATAGATCCTCTATTCACCTATCATCTGAAAGTGACTTCATAAATATTATTCTTTCTAACTTTGCTGGAAGTACAATTTGAACTTCCCCTCCAAAAAAAATTAACTTGATCACAATCACAAATTTAAAATATCTTCCTTCAAAATTGATTCTTCTAGCTTTGGTTATAATGGGGTATGGGAATATGACTATGGAAAGAGAGAATATGATAGAAGAAGAAATAATGTCAAGCTTTTTGTTTCCCTAAAAAGGGCCAACACACTAAACCATCTGTGTCCCTTCTCAATCACTGTTACATATGAAATGTAGGAAATAGAATTTTATTTGAAACAACGTATTTCTGTTATGTTTATTATTATATTACATATAACTATTATATATATTATAATTATATATATATATTTATTATTATTATTATTATTATTATTATTATATTTGCTGTTTTCCAGTTAAGATAAGCTTCAGGAAGGGATGTATGTGAAGCCAACTACCTCTTGATGACTGAAAACAAAAGTTTAAGTGATCAGAGATGGTACCTATCATCTTGGAATAGAAATTCTAAACAAATTGAAATTTCATTCATCTAAGAGTGCCAGGAAGGAAATTCCTTCTACCAATGTAGATGGAAATTTACTCCACAATTTATAGTCTTAGAAAAAGCCTGATGTACTGAGAGATGAAGTGGTTCCCTTGAGTCACAAATCCACAAAATTAAGTTAAAGGCAGAATTTGAACTCACATCTTCTTGCCTCTATAGCTAACTCTGTCCACCAAAAGAGCACAGAATAAAAATTTTTAAATACATACAATAAAATACTAAGATAATTACTATATGCGGTGATCTAAGCGATATCCACAACCTACACTTTGGTGATGAAATACCCTCACCAAGTTAGTTTAGTGAACCATGAGAATGAGATATTTAGGATAAAAAAATTGCAGCCTTAATTGTAGTTTTTCAGTGATCTCCCAGTAAAGAATTCCATGCTCCAAATCATTTATCAAATTATCTATGTGAAATAGTTGACAAAGTTAACAAAATCCAATAGTATGAAGGCTAAATGACTTCTTTTCATATATTTATTTTATTATATTTAAGTAGTATTTCAGTTCCCTTCTAAGACCAGTTATAATGAAATCTATCTACCTAGGCCTTACCATTTTTTACTCATCCCCTATATTTCTCTCAAATATGGTCTAAGATAAAAAGTGTTTATAAATGTTGGTCTGAGTTGGTGGAAATCCACAAGACAAACTCTTAAGTATATACAGCATTATTAAGTTTTTATTCACTTTTAAAAGTCTAGACAATCAAAAAAACAAATCAGGCTTTAATGTATAGTATTCATAATTTCTGAAGCATAGTCACCTACAAATTTGATGGTCAAATCTGCAAGATAGTTTGAATTGGTTCTAATATAACCCTGGAAGGTTTTGCAGTGTAAGTCATGCTTTTTTCCAGTTTAACATTTGACATTTTTAAAAATATTTTTTCCAGAAGTATAGGTCTAAGTAAATAGCAATCAATATAGAGCTGCAGTACAATGAAATTGAATTTTTCAGCCAGTATATAAAAATGAGTTTCTATTACTTGTAATAGATTGCAATAGGTGATGAACATATACATAAACCGATTAGAAAAATAAATATTATATATATATATATATATATATATGTATATATATATATATATACCACTCAACACATAAAGGATCATATTGTAAGGAACAAAATTAGTGATATGAAATAAGGAGAGGAAGTATTTATATTATAGACTTTATTTTTGTTCATGCCTTTTCTCTTCAAATTCCTAAAGTGCTTTGTCTAGACTTCTTATTTGTCCTTTTTGCATTCTTTCTTAGTTTCACAGAATTCAGTGTTGTTAGGGGCCTCAGAGACCAGTTAGTCCAATCTGCACATGCAAAAAAAATCATTCCACAACATATTCCAAAGTTTATTTAGCCTGTGACTGAAGACTTTTAGTGAGGGAGAATTTACTCTACACAGACACTATCCATTCCTCTTTTACTTAGCTCTAATTAGAAGGAAATATATCCTCATGTCAAATTTAAATCAACCCTATTCCAATTCCCATCAATGGCTTCAAGTTTTAATTCTTTTCTATCATCTTGTCTCAACAGAATTCAAGTTCCTTACTGTCATGTCTGCTTATATTTGTATCTGAAGTGCTTAGTATAGTGACTAGCATACAAGGTATGCATGATAGATGCTCTGTCTATCTATTTATCTGTATCAGAAGGAAAGAAGGTAGAGATAGAGACAAAGACAAAGGAAGAGAGAGGGAGGGAAATAAGAAGGGGAAAAGAGAAGGAATAAAGACAAAGGGAGGAAGAAAAACAAAACAATCCCTGCCCTCAAAGTATTTATGTTCTATAGGATGGCTCTCTCTCTCTCTCTCTCTCTCTCTCTCTCTCTCTCTCTCACTCTCTCTCTCATGCATGTGTAGAATTTCTTGATCATATTTAGATTCTAGACATATGTGATAAACATATATAACATGCCCAACTCTATGGGTTCATGAGCTCAAAATGTAAATCCCATTTCCATCAAAATTGCTACCAAGATGCTTTGCCAATAAACTACACTCTAAGGATAGTTTTCAAATGTCCTTGGAACACCACCATAAATATTTTATGTTATATGACAGAGTAAGCTATAATGTCTATTCAACCAATCATGCACTTTGGCTAAAAAAACCTTCCATGAGGTTTCAGAAATGAAATATTATATTAGAATACCTGTGAGCCCAAAGGAAAGGAAATAAAGTAAGAAAAAATGAATAACCACAGTAAAAGATTAAGAGTAGGTATATTAAATTAATTTATAAAGATAATATCTGTTCATGTGTATTTCCATGATATTCTAAATTATGCTTCACAGAACAATAGAAGTATTTAATCTTGGTGGTTCACAAAAAAAACTGCACTCTAAGATTAAAAAAATATAAACTACATTGTCACAGCATGAACATTATTGTGCTTATTTTTACTGTAAGAGAGATCATTGGTATCTAAAATAATGCTGTGTGACATAAATACTTATTAGTCTTAGTATCAAGAAAAATTTGTTTCAAGCCTTATCTCTAATTCACACCACCTGAGGAAACATACTTAGACTCTCTGACCCCCATGTGATGACTTTTCATACTGTGAGATCTTTATACTAATTGAATATAAGATCTGGAATTCCTCAAAGTTAAAAACAAAAAAAAGTTATCTCAGTACTACCTTGTCAGAGTCAATGGAAAAAAAAAGAAAATTTATTCAATTGGCAGTGGAAATGAGGAAAGAACCAAGCCTCCCCCAAATTAGAAGACATTCCTTCAAATCATGGCTCTTAAACTTCCTATTATGTGGTCTTAGGCAAATAATTTGAGTTCTCTGAGTTTTGGTTCCTTCATCTGTAAAGTGACAGGGTGGCACTAAATTAAATTTTACATTCCCCTACATCTGAGTCTATGATCCTAACAATGGAAAGTGTAAACAGTCTGCATCTCCATTGCCCTTGCAGCACAGAGGTTTAATCTCTCAAAATAAGAGTAAGCAGATGTTACTACACACACACACACACACACACACACCTATCAGTCTATCTATCTATCTATCTACCTTTTGTGCTTGTCCTTCATTTTCAAAGAGGACCATGGCATCAGGGAAATAATGACATGACTTGCAGTTGACTTTGATTTAAGTGATGGAGGGCTGCGCAAGGTTATCAATCTTACTTTATCCCCTAGAGCCATTTACGTCCAGTGCCCATATATTTATCAAAATGACTACAGAAGGTCTTGTATGCAATGGAAGACTTTGGCCCTTTTAGGTTAAAGCCTTTTCAGGTACTCACTTATGAGGTAATACCTATCCAGTGAGTAGTCCTCTTTAAGAAGCTATTCAAGGGATAATTTCGGAGGTGGAAACAAGACGGTGGTGTAGAAGCAGCAAGGCTCTGCAGCTTATACACAACCACTCTAAACACCCATAAAATATGACCCCAGACAAAGTCTATGACTTTCAGACTCACAAAAATACAGAAAATACATCTATTTCAGAAGACAGCTTGGTAGGAGGGGCTGATTGTGGCAGGTTGGGAGCCGAGGCTGGCCCAGCCTGAAGCCAACTGCGGCCAGGGACAGGGCAGCTGGAAGGAGCGGAGCCAAGCTGACCCGCAGCCAGTCTCTAGAGGAGAAGATATAAAGCCTCCAGCATCTCCACATCTACCAAGGTGTGAAGAACAGGGATTGGAGAGGGGCAGCTGCAGGTCGGCAGGCCAGGAGCTGAGATTGGCCCAGCCTGAAAACCACAACCACAGCCAGGCCCCAGGGTGGCTAGGAAGAGCCAAGCCTCCCAAGTCACAGGGTGAGTGTACTTCAGAGAAAATCTAAAACACCTGAGGGGATCTTCAAATCACACAAACCAGGATCAGAGAGAGTCAGTGAAAGTGAAACTTTAAGGCTTCATTTGGAGGAGGAAAAGGGGTTGGTTCATCCCATCTGCCCCAGGAACAAGGAAGCAGTGGGGGAAGGGAACTACTGGAACCAGCTGCGGCCCCACTGGGCTGCTTCAGAGCCCCTGGCTTGCAGACTCTGCATGGGGGCTGAATCCATTGATCAGGGCCAAGTGCTCTTGCCTTGAGCAACCTGGATCCAGATTGTGGTCTTGGGTGGTGGTCCTGGGGTGCACTGTCAGCAAGCCAAAGCTGGGGGGACTTGCAACACCACCCAATAGCTCTGGCAGTTGGGAAAATGCCAGCAATTTGGAACATAGCTTTCCCCCCTAGAAGTAGAGTTTCACAGAGCTAAAAAAACTCAACCAATTAATTGACTGGCAAACATGAGGAAAAGGAAGCAAAATAAGAACAGCAATAAAACTCTAGAATCCTTTTTTGTGGACAAAAAGGATCAAAGCAAAACATGGAGCTGGAGGAAGACAACCCAGTCAGAACTCCCACACCAAATGTTTCCAAGACACTTGAAGAAAGCCTAGAAGCCATACATCAACTGAAAAAGGACTTTGAAAACCAAATAAGAGAAGTGAAGGAAAAAGTGGGAGGAGAAATGAGAATGATGCGAGAAAATCATGAAAAAAGAGTCAACAATCTGACTGAAGAAAACAACACTTTAAAGAACAGATAAACTCAAATGGCAGAAGAGGAACAGAGGCCCAGAAAGCCCATGAGGAGAATGCTTTAAAAAGTCAAATTTTCCAGATGGAAAAAGAATCTTATATATATATATATGTGTGTGTGTGTGTGTGTGTGTGTGTGTGTGTGTGTGTGTATATTGCTTTTTGTAGAGCAGTTGGGGTTAAGTGACTTGCCCAAGGTCACACGGCTAGTTTTTTGTGTTAAGTGTCTGAGGCCGGATTTGAACTCAGGTACTCCTGACTCCAGGGCCAGTGCTCTATTCACTGGGCCACCTAGCCGCCCCTAGAAAAAGAATCTTAAAAGCATTCTGAAGGGAATAAATCCTTGAGAATTAGAGTGGACCAAGTAGAAGCTAATGACTTTATGAGAAACCAAGATACTATTAAACAGTTACAAAGAAATGAAAAAATAGAAAGCAATGTGAAATATCTCCTCGAAAAAACCACTGACCTCAAAAATAGATCAAGGAGAGACAATCTGAAAATTATTGGTCTACCTGAAACCCATGACAAAAAAAAAAAAGAACATGGAAAGCATCCTCCAAGAAATCCTCAAAGAGAATTGCCCTGATGTTTTAGAATCAGAGGGCAAAATAGAACTTTGAAGAACTTACTGATCACCTCTTCAAAAAGATCCCCAAAAGAAAACTCCTAGAAATGTTATTACCAGGTTCCAGAACACCCAGTTAAAAAAGAAAATATTACAGGTTTCCAAGAGAAAACCATTTGATTACTGGGGAAGCACTATCATGATAACCCAGGATCTGGCAACTTCTACACTGAGGGATCGAAGGGCCTGGAACATGATATTTCGAAGATCAAGGGAACTGTGATTAAAACCAAGAATCAACTACCCAGCAAAATTGAGCATATTATTCCAGGGTAAAATATGGTCATTCAACGAGGTGGAAGACTTTCAAGCATTCTTACTGAAAAATGCAGAACTGAAGAGAAAATTTGACAATCAAACACAAGAAGCATGAGAAGGTAAACATGGGAAAGAAATCATAAGGAACTTGTCAAATTTGAAGTATTTACATGCCAATATGGAAAAATGATAATAGTAGCTTATGAAACTTTTCTTAGCATATATATGTGTGTGTGTGTGTGTGTGTGTATGTATAGTTACACATATGTCCATATAGGAGGCTAAATATGGGTATGAATACATATCTGAGCATGTGTGTATATGTGTATATAGAGGGTATAGGATGAATTGAATATGAAGGGAGAATACTTTAAAAGGCAAAATTCTGAGGTGGGAGAGGACTAGAATGAGAGGACACAGGGAGAGACAAAATGAGGTTAATCATCCCCATATAGAAGAGGCGAGGGATAACTGTTCCAACTTTACTTTCAATTACTGTCATTGAATTTGGCTTAGGGAAGAAATGGCATAAACTCTAAACTGGGCATCATGCCACAGAAGAGAGTAGGGGGC
>JAQQSW010023352.1:0-10288 GCA_028646575.1 Pseudocheirus occidentalis
TGCCAGGGATGACCAAGACACAAACCTAAAAGAGAATTACTTAAAAACATCCATAATCAAATCCTCAAAGGAAAAAAACAAAACACAGTTTGCTTAAAGGAACAATTACAATTCTTTGAAGAAATGATACAAGAGCTTAAAAAGAATTATAAAATAAATGAGAGCTATGGAGGAAGTGAAAAAAGGATGAACAGCTTAAGAGCCTATTAACATGCTCCCTAAAAAGCAAAATGGACCAAGTACAAATTAAGGACTCCAGCAAACAAGAATTCTTAATGTAAAGTCAAAAGAATGAGAGAACAGAAGAAAATGTAAAATATCTCATATCAAAAACTAACCTAAGAAATATTGAGAACTAATTTAAAAATTATGAATACATGGAAGTCCTGAGCATAAATAAAAAGAACCTAGTTGTCATATTTAAAAAAAATCATTAAATTATCCAGACATATACAGAACAAGAGGACAATTTGAAAACAGAATCCTCCAATCATCTTCTGAAAGAAACCTCAAAAGGAAAACTCTGAGGATTATCACTGCCAAAATCCACAGCTTCCAGACAAAAGAAAAAATTCAAGTGACCAGAAAGAAATAATATAAATATTGAAATGATCAGGATTGTATAAGATTTGGCAGATATAAATAAAAAGAGATGGTGATCACAGAATGAGATATTTCAAATGACAAAGGTCTACATTAAGAATAACTTACCCAGGGGTGGCTGGGTGGCACAGTGAATAAAGCACAGACTCTGGAGTCAGGAGGAACTGAGTTCAAACACAGCCTCCGACCTTGGGCAAATCACTTACCCCCAACTACCCTGCCTTTCCCCCTCCAAAAAGCAAAAAATTAAAAAAAAATTACCCAGCAAAACTGAAAATAATAATGTGACAAGGAAAAAAATTAATCCTCAATGAAATAAAGAATATTACTGATTTTTAAACTGGAGCAGAAAAGGAACTTCAAAATACAAATATGGAAGTCAAGAGAAAAATAAAAAGGTAATTACAAGGGAAAATTCTGTACAGGCCATCAGTCTATCACTTCCTGCTGCAACCTCATAGCCAGCTTCCTCAGGTGAAAAGACAGGGTGTGCTAGGACACTGTGTTGCCTGAGGAAAGGTTGTTCAGGAGGAGCAGGAGGGTGTCTTCTCCCTGTGCAAGGGGTCTACCACTTACTGATGCCTTCTCATAACCAAACTCTCCAGCTAACAAGACCCTAGAAGGAAGGTGCACTAGTGCCCTGAGCCTTACATCTCCTGCTGGGTACAGTGCATTCCCTTAAGGCCAGGCATCTTCCATCTGCTCTCCCCCCTTGCCCCCCGACCTGTTGCCCAAACTCCTTCCCTCTCTATCAGCACAAGGCAAAACCTCTTGTGCAAAGAAAAGTAGCCCTTCCTTTCGACTTCAAATGTGACTTCCTCTTCTGCTACTTCTGTTCTTTGAGAGCAGAGGAATGATGTGTTTCACCCAACGATGGACATTCTCATACCTGCTCACACCCTTCCCATCCCAGTGACTTTGAACTCCTGTAGATGATTATCCAAACCCCATTCATTCCACACCCCTTACCACCCTGTTCTTCATTCTTATCCCCCTTAACCCTTCCACCACAAAGTTTCATCCTAACTCCGCTCAGTCCTTCCACTCTACCCTCTGAAATGTCTGTTTTATTGGCAACAACCTTCCCCTTCATTTAAATCTATTCTTTGCATCTACTTAAAACCTACAGCCTCAAGGCCACCCACACATGACCTTCTAGGACTCAGTAGTTCTCTACCTTCCTAATGCTGCGACCCTTTAATAGTCATGTGTGGCCATGTCTGCATGTGGGCGGACCGCCTGGAGATGGATAGAGAAGGTTCCTAAGACCATCCAAAATGTGTTTTCCAATGGTCTTAGGCGACCTGTGACAGGGTCATTCGACCCCAAAGGGGTTGTGACCCACAGGTTAAGAACCGATGTTCTAGGTCCTCGGATGTGGCCTTTTGACGGAATCCCAGTTTTACAGAACAAATTCTTTTATTAAGGGGATTTATTCTGTGATGTTTGGATTCATTCAATGAGCTGCACTTGAGGACCTAGAGGGCTTGAGGCTGCAGGTTCCCTGCCTCTAGACTAGTTCTTAACTAAAACCTGGCTTCCTTCTCTAGTCACCCTTTCCAGTACACTCTCTGTACCTTCACTCATTCTCCTCAGCTCACTGGTTGAGGCAGGGGAGTTGGATAATTTCTTGCTCTCCATTGCCACTTCCAGGTTTTCCCCCCTCTTCCATCACTCAGTAATCTCTCTTCCTTTAAGTTTTATGTTATTCATACCTACTACCCAATCAAAATCCTGGTAGCTATGGTCAACAGACCCCTTCCCCCCCTCCTTCCCCCCAGATCCTTCCCCTTCCTTCTTCAATGAATTCTGTGCCTGGCTCATAATTTTTCTCTCCTCCCCAACTCTTGTTCTTATAATAGGACACTTCAACATATATACTGCTTCTCCCTCAAATACCTTAACCAGTTCCTTAACCTACTTACCTCCTGTGAGTTACTCCTCTGCCTTACCTCAGATGGTCACACCCTGGATCTTGCCACCACCCACAAAAGTGCCACCTCCACGTTGAAGAATTCTGAAATCCCTATATCTGACCATCTCCCTCTGCATTCCCTTACACAACCCTACTCCACCTATAATGTGACCTCCAATCCCCTGATCCCTCAATTCTCTTCTACATTATCTTTCCTAACTAGTCACTCTCTCCTCTTCACCCCATCCTGACTCCTTAGTGAGCCAATTCAACTCTAGACTCTCTTCTTTTCTTGAATATCCAATTCCCTTATCACATCCCTGATTATCTTCAATCTCCCCTGCCTACCGGCTTATTCCTGCTGCCTACAAACACAGCCACGCCTCACTCTTTCTTGGAAAAAAAACCCAACAAATCCTTGATCCTCCCATCCCCACTAGCTATTGTCCTCTACCACTTCTACCCTTTATAGCGAAACTCCTCAAAAAAGCCGTGTTTAATAGAGGCTTCCATTTTCTCTCCTCTCACTCTTCTTAATCCTTGACAAAACCGGATCATGTTTTAGGCTAGGAAACCTCACCAAAAATGTAGAAAAGTAGAAATACTATACATATTCTTTTCTAGTCATAATACAATAAAAATTATATTAAATAAAAGTCCAATAAAATATTAAAATCATCTGGAGACAAAATAACTTAATTCTAAAGAACTGCTGGGTCAAATAACATTACAGCAGCAATAGATAAGTTCATTAAAAATAATGACAATGAAACAATATACTAAAATTTGGGGGATGCAGTCCTGAGGGGAAAATCCACATCTCTAAATATTTTTATTAACAAAAAAGAGAAAGAACAGATCAGTGAGTTGGGAATTCAATGAAACAATATTATATAAAATAAACAAATTAAAAAACCCCAATTAAACATCCTGAAAAAAAGATTATTTGCTAATTTGATTTTTTTTAAATGGGGAAAACCAAATCATCATTGTTATAAATGAAAAAGGAGAATTCATGAGAACTGAAGACATAAAGGATATTATTATAAATTATTTTGCTGAACTACATACTACCAAAACTGACAACTTAAATAAAATAAACCTATTTTTACAGAAATGTAAAATACCCAGATCAACATAAAAAGAACAGAAAACTTGAACAATCTAATTTCGTTGGAAGACCTAACTAACAACTATAAATGAACTCCCAAAGAATTCCAAGACCAAATGAATTCACAGGTAGAATTCTATTAAGCACTTAAAGAACAATTAATTCCAATATTATATAAATTGCTTGCAAAAACACCAGAAGAGATCATACTAAATTCTTTCTATGACATAAATATGGTCTTGCTATATAAACCAGAAAAATTAAAAACAGTAAAAGAAAAAGATCAATAGCTCAAAGGAACTTAGATGCAAAAGTGATAATAAAATATTAGCAAAGAGACTAAACTGACAATAATTCAATTCTATGGAAGTCTTTATGTTTCAAGTGTTTTTTATAAACAATATATCATTGAATTTTTAAAAAATCCATTCAGCTAATCACTTCCATTTTAAGAGTGGGTGGATTTCATTAATATTCCGTTATAAGAGTTAATTATTTTCCCTCACTGTATTCTCCTACATTTTTCTTCTCTATACTCTTCTTTCATTGTTTATTTCAATTTATTTCATTTTTTTCTTTTAACTTTTCAACTATATGCTCTCTAATAGTAATAACAGCCAGCACTTATATAGCGCTTTAAGATCTACAAAGTGCTCTACATATGTTATCAAAGATTATATGGTATGTCTAGGTTGCACTTATATTGGAAATGCAGAATGGGTTTATTATTAGGAAAACGACATATTAATAATGAGATTAATAAAAATAAGAACTTTATCAATGGGCAGAAAAGGCTTTTGACAAAATACAACACTCTTTTGTGTAAAAAAAAAACCCAACACCCAAAAACATAGGATCAAATGAATCTCTAAAATGATAAATAACATATATTTAAAACAAACAGCTAACAGTATGTGTAACAGGTAAACTAGAATTCTTTCTAATAAATTCGGGACACAACAACGATGTTCACTATCATACCTTCTATCTGATGAAGCACTAGAAACTAGCAATAAGACAAGAAGAAGAAATTTAGGGAATAACAATAGGTTAAAAAAAAGAAACAAAATGATCACTTTGTATTCCTGACATGGTGTGCATAAAGAATCCTCATGAGTCAACTAAAAATTAGTCAAGACAATTAAAAAGTTCAGCAAATTTGTAGAATATAAAATAAATCCACATGAATCATCAGCATTTATATAATACTAATAAATCAGAAAGGCAAATTTCATCTGCAGTTACTATGAATGTACCAAAATACTTGACAGTTTATATAAATACAGGTATAAAAAATTGTTTTTACTGAAATAAAGACCTAAATAATTGGAAAAATATTAACTGGTTATGGGTAGGATTAGTTAATATGATAAACATTACAATACTACCTATTTTAATTTACTTATTCAATGTCATACCAATCAAATTGCCAAAGGAATACTTTACACATCTAGAAAGAATAGCAAAATTCATATGGAGGAAAAAAAAGATCAAGACTCTCTAAAGAAATAATGCAAAGACATGGGAATAAAGGGGGGTCTAGTAGTACCAAATCTCAAGCTATACGACAAAGCAGCTAACATTAAAACAATTTATTACTGCTTAAAAATAGATCGATCAGTAGAACAGATTATGTACAAGACATACAGAAGCAAATGTATCTAATAACTCAGTATTTGATAAATACAAAGATTCCCACTACAGAGATAAAGACAAAAACAGTTGGGGAAACTGGACAGCTATATGGAAGAATTTAGGTTTAATCAAACACCTTGTACTTTATACAAATATAAGCTCCAAAATAGATACAGTAGTTAGATTTTTTTTTTAAAAGGACAAATCATAAATCAATTAGGGGAAGTGTATAAAAAACGACCTATCAGATCTATGGATACGAGAAAAGTTTATGATCAAAGGAGGCAGAGTATGATAAAAGATGAAAAAGTAAATCTAAGAAAGTTAAGATCAAAAGGGAAACAATTAACTGGGGAAAATCTTTGTAACAAGTTTCTCTGATGTTTCATTTCTAAGACACATAAGAAATTGATTCAGATATGAACAGAGTTCTCAAAAGATGAAACCCATGCTATCTATAGCCATATTTTTAAAAAATGCTCCAAATCACTACTAATTAGAGAAATGAAAATTAGAGTAATTCTGAGATTCCAACCCATACCCATAAGAGTAACAAAGATGAAGAAAAAAATGGAAAATTATGAATGTTGAAGGAGCTATGGGAAAACAACACATATTATTGCACTAGTGGTGGAACTGTCAATGAAACCATTCTGGAAGGCAAATTGGAATTATATACCAAAATACTAAACAGAGTGCTCTTTTATTCGGCTATACCACTGCTAGGTCTATACCTAAAAGAGACCAAATAAAGAGAAGGGTATCTATCATACATGCAAAAATATTTATAGCAGCTCTTCCTGTGGTGGAAAAAAAACTGGAAAATCAGTTGATGCCTGTCAAGTGAGGAATCGAATATAAAATGTTCTGTTTGGCTTTGAAAATCCTTCAGAACCTAGCACCTTCCTACCTTTCTAGTCTTTTCATATTTTATTCTCTCCTCTGTTTTCTCTTGCAATAGCAGGAATTTAACAAGGGGCAGACTGAGCAATTCTCCAAGCGAGATATCCTTCAGTAGCAGAGGTTCCTATGTCTTTGTTTTTGTGCCATGAACTCCTTTGGCAGGCACTCTTATGAAGCCTCCTTATGAAGATCCCTTTTCAGAATAATGTTTTTAAATGCATAAAAATTACACAGGATTATAAATGAAACCAATTATGCAGAAATAACTATTTCCAAAATAGTTTTTTAAACTATTTTTAAAAGTTCACAATGCCCAGGTTAAAAAGCTGGGTCTTAAAGGGGCTGATGAAAGAACTAGGTATCGATGCTGGCATAACATCTAAGACAACAGTCAAAGGATGTGTAGGAATGTGAGGCGAAATACTGTGAAATGAGAAGGGCTGGGTCTCCTTAAAGAGGTGGAAGAGGCAGTGATTACTAAACTAAACATTACTATACTAGGGGTATTCAATCTCTCAAAACAGAAATAATGGTTGGAAAAAAGGACTTCAAAAAGCAATTATTTATATGCTAGTTAGTGATTAAGCTATCCGTTAAACAGGGAACATTATACTAGGCAGGCAGGCCAAAGTCAAGGGGGACAGAGAGAAAATCTGGAGCCAAATGACTGGAAAGTTTATTGTTGGGGGTGGGGGAGGTTGTCTTCATAATGACATGTAAGTTCTATTTTACAGATGCTGAAAGCCTTGAGTCGATTTGGAAAAGCTAAAATTATTGTGCTAGAAAAAAGAGTCCGTTGGTTTAAGGAAAATGCCAAGTCTTTATTTAGCAATGGCAAAGTGTTGGTTAATTTTAGGGAGTTAGAAATTATTTCAGACTTCTGACTGTGAGGAAATAAATGCTGACTTGTTCAGTAAACAGTGGGGAAGGGAGGGGGATCAGAGAACCTTCATGAAATTCTAATAGGGAAAAGATTTTTTTAAAAAGGAAGAAATATTTGAATTTGAAATTAAATTGGTTGTGCTGCTTGGAGATGAGATTATCAATGGTAAATTGGAACAGAGTTATTATATGAGCTATCGCTAATAAGAAAATGAAGTCCAACTCATGAAAAGTGCTGAACATTAAATCTGATAGTTCTCTATGGTAGGTTTCTAGAAGTATCCACAATGGAAAATAAGATTGGTGCACATAAACTCAGAATCCTAGCTAATCCTCATAAATAATTTGGAAACTTGCAAACAGAGAACAACATTTATGGGAAACTTTTTTGGTGGCAATTAACAATTGTTAGGTTTAACTTTCATTTGCAGATCTGAAAAATTATTGTGCAATTTGTGAATAAGAATGAATACTGGACATAATCTGAATACTTGGAAAGGACTGCATCTATATCATCATTTTAGGAATAGAGTTTGCAATAATATGGATTTACCTAAAGCATAAACTCTTAATCTTTATGCCATGCCCCCTTTGGCAATTTGGTGAAGTCTTACAGACCTCTAGTCAGAACAATGTGTTTAAATATGTATGATGTAGGATTTCAAAAGAATAGCTATTAAAATATTTTTTTTAAAGTTCACAGAGAGAGGACTCTGGGAAGATGTCTCTCTACATTTCCTCCACAAAAAAAAGGGCAGAATGTCATCTCAGAGTGAATGTAGAGCAGCAGAAATAAATAGGAGTCAAGGAAAAGTAGTTGTCTTCCTAAAACGACTTGAGAGATCCCAGAAAAGGCTTGATGCTTCCAGGGATAGAGCTCTGGTCCAAGTCAGGGGTGAGGAACCTGCGGCCTCAAGGTGACATGTGGCCCTCTAGGTCCTCAAGTGTGGTCCTTTGACTGAATTCAAACTTCACAGAACAAATCCCCTTAAATAAAAGGATTTGTTCTGTAAGTCTTGGACTCAGTCAAAAGGCTACACCCAATAATTTAGAAGGTCACATGTGGCCCAAAGGGTGCAAGTTCCCCACCCTGGGACCTAAATGAAGTGCAAATACCTCTTAGGTTGACTTTTCTGGGGAAGCTAGGTTGGGAGGCTGGTCCAGACTGAGGAACTTTCACCTCACTGAGAGTGTGGTGGTCAGACAGCCAAGTAAGATAAGAGTGAAGGGCCTTCCACTGTTGAGGGATGCCAAGCATTGCTGTGCTGACCTGACACATTCCTGGTCTATGGCTGTATGGGAGAATGCCTGGTGAGCAGCAGAGGGGTGGGGACTGTGCTACCTGTGAGCACTTGTAGGAGGGCAGATTCCCTTGTTTCAGTTCCAGGGCAGAGAGGACAGCTGTAGTTTGCAGTCATCAGAGGGACCACAGGGAGCAAGATCATCTGTGGGACAGTGGCTGGGGGCTGGAGACAGACCTCAAAAAATAACATTAAGAAGGACCTGAGGCTTAGGGCTTCATTCTTCATGTCTCGGGACTACAATTTGATTACACAAATAGCTGCTAAAAAAAAATAATAAAATGAAGCAAGAATAAAAATAAAAATAAAAATAAAAATGAGTAAGCAGAGGAGAAAGAACCAGCCATAGATAGTATGAAGATAGAAAAGACCTGGGTTTATATTCAGAGGAAGGCAGTAGAGCTAAAAAGCCACTCATTTTTCCAATGAGAAATGTCAAATGGTCCCAAGTCCAAAAAGAGTTCTTGGAAGAACTTTAAAAAGACTTTTATTAAAAATCAAATAAGAGAGATGGAGGAAAAGTTAGAAAAAAATAAGCACTTCAAGAAAATTATGAAAAGAAAGTCAACCAATTGGAAATACAGAATAAAAAATTGAAGGAAGAAAATATTCCTTGAAAACTAGAATTGGGGAAACTAATGACGTTGTAAGATACTAAGAATTAATAAAACAAAATTAAAAGAATGAAAAAATAGAAGAGAATGTGAAACATCTCATCAGAAAAACATGATCTGGAGAACAGACTGAGGAGAGAAAATATAAGAATAGTTGGACTACCTGAAAGTTAAGGTCATTTGCAAGAAATTATCAAGGAAAATTACCATGAAGTTCTAGAGCAATAAGGCAAAGTGAAATAGAAAAAATCCAGCAACTGCCACCTGAAAGAAATTCCAGGAGGAAAACTTATAGGAATATCACAGCCATCAAAACTCCCAGGTTACAGAGGAAATACTGCAAGCAACAAGAAAAATAAATTTAAATATTATGGAGATACAATAAGGATTACACAAGACCTAGAAAGCTACTATGAGCTTGGGTTATGACCAAGGCCAACTTACCCAGCAAAGTTGAGCATAATCCAGAATAGAAAAAAAAAAAAGACACTTAATGAGTTTTCATTCAGATATTTGTGAGAAAAACAGCAGAACTTAATGGAAAATTCAACATATAAGAGCCAAGAGGAATATAAGGTAAACCTTAAAGACCAATTATAAGGGACTTGATATGGTCAAACTGTTTACTTCTTACGTGTTATCAGTACTCCTATGACTGTCATTATTATTTGGGTTATTTCAAAGAAAGGCTTGGGCTGAGCTGTGTATGACAGAGTAAGTCTAAAAAAGTAAAACTGGGGGGGGGGCGGAGCCAAGATGGCGGCTTAGAAGCAGCAAAGGGCCACAGCTCCCACACAAACACGCTAAAAAACTCATAAAATGGGACGCTAAACAGATTTTCAAGCTCCAAAACTCTCCACAAGACAGAAAGCACACCTGTTGCTACAGGCAGCGCAGCAGTCTGGGACCCGCAGCCAAGACACCAGCTGGCTCAGGCCCCAGGGCATCGGGCGGGGAGCCGCGGCTAGAGGAGAGCAGACCAGCCGGCCGCACTGGAGGCACAGTTACCACATTTATCAGGCCAGAAGACAAATAGGCTAAGAGAAAGGTCAGTGGATTTTGCTAACTGGGGAGGAGAAGAGCGGGGTCCGGCCAAACTGCTCCCAGGGCAAGGAGGCAGCGGGAGGCGGCTGTACCAGCAGGACCATCTGAGAGCCGCAGCAGCTGCTTCAGATAGCAGGGGGGCTGACACGACCCATCGAGGCCAAGGGCTCTTGTGTTGAGCGGCCTGGATCTGGATCGGGATCTTGAGTGGTGGTCCTGGGGTGCGCTTTCAGTGAGCCGAAGCTGGGGGGGGAGCGGCAGCACCCCACTAAGGGCTCCG
>JAQQSW010023353.1:0-10287 GCA_028646575.1 Pseudocheirus occidentalis
AGGGACGGACTGACATACACTCTAAACTGAGTATCTTGCCACACAGGAGAGGAGGGGGGGTGGGAAGGAGAGGGGGTGATGATGGAGGGTAGGGCAGAGTGGGGGGGAGTGTTGTGGGAAGCACATACCTCAGTAAAGAGACAGGGACATGGTAGAGAACAAAACAAGGAGAGAGGTGCAGGATAGGAAGGAGGGACATACAATCAGCCTCTCACAATATGCCCACCATGGTGATGTCCTGCATAATTACACATGTACAGCCTGTACTGAATTGCTGCTTCTTCCAGTGGGCGTGGGTGAGAAGGGAGGAATCGAGAGAATCTAGAATTTAAAACTATACAATCAAATGCAATTGGGAAATAAGATATACAGGAGCTGGGGTAGGGAGACCCTCCCTGCCCTACTAGAAAGTTAGAGAGGCATTGGAGGAGGACATAAAAGAGAACAGATTGTGGGAGACGCTTTAGGGTGGGACCACTGTTTTGGGCTTAGGGGTATGGGAAAGAAGGGGAGAAAATTTGTAACTCAAAACCTTGTGGAAATGAATGATGTAATCAAGAAAATAAATTAAAATTTAAAATAAAATAAAATAAATTTTAAAAGTACTCTGTATTTGCTTTGCATATTTTTGAATATGTTTATTTATATCTATTCTGTCTCCTTTGATAGAATGTAAATTCCTTGAGAAAGGAATTTTCCTTTTTCCTCTATATTTCCTGTAATGAGCATACTGCCTTACCCAAAATGGCATCTTAAGAAATATTCATTGATTAAATGTTACAGTCATATCAACTTTATATCTTAAACTAAAGCTAAGGATAGGTGTAGTCTTCAACAACATACCATGGACACAAGTCTCCAGTAGGTTACTAGCTTAAGTTCAAATGAATTTGTTGAGAACTATCTATTTAGCTACTAAGCATTTATTCCAGGGAAAAAAGATAATTCTATGGTAAAGGTCACAGCGGTTATTATTATGAGAACAATCAAAGATTGGGCTAACTAATATGTTTATGCTTCAGGGGCACTTATAGTTTCTATGTAATTTTCAGAGGTAAACATATTACATAACAGAATTATGCCAATCATCTTGAAAATAATTTTGAATTCTTCTTATCACTTACTCCTATATATTTGTTTTGTCTAAGAAAAAATGGATAGAGCTGAACTATAATCTGGCTGACAAAAGTAGAAGATATATCTCTCTCTCTTTCTCTTTCTCTCTGTCTCTCTCTCTCTGTATCTCTTTCGCTCTCTGTCTCTCTCTGTCTCTCTGTCTCTCTGTCTCTGTCTCTCTGTCTCTGTCTCTGTCTCTCTCTTTCTTTCTCTCTCTCTTTCTCACTGACTCACTGTCCCTCACTGTCTGTCTGTCTCTTTCTCTCCAAATGTAAAACATAATAGAGATAAATTATAGGTAAGGGTGTGATGAGGTTTTCTAAAAATCAGTTATATTTTGTTTTCCCTATTTTCTAGAAGGCAGTATTTCTCTGAGTTGCTAGGAGAAAATGGAGTAATCCTTTTAGTTAAAATAAGGATTGGACACTGTCTCTCACCTGGCTAAAAACAGTCTGATTTCAATCATGTGTGCTCTTGTAGCTGCTCTTATAAATGAAGCTTTGAGTGAATGGGGTAGCAGCAAGATCAGTTTTCCTTGTTCTTTTAATTCCTTTTTAGGCATTTTAGTTCAAATTAAAATTATTATGTACATATGCCATAAATGCTATGTGTCCTCAGTCCCTTTACACATTTTTTTTGTTTTTGTTTTTTGTAAATGAAATTACATCGCATTGGACAAAGAATGGCTAATTTTTGGAGAGCACACCGAAAAACAGCAACACATCCATCCATAGCTTGTCATTATTACAACATACAATGTCTAATCAGTAGAGGGCTCCCTAGTCTACCAGGCCCACATGCATCAATGCACACACACTCTGTATGTGCAAACACACACATTAAAAATCTAGATTAATAAAGCTGCCATTTCTCATTGTTTTCAAATCACCTTTAATATTAGCTGATACTAAAACACAGGAGCTTAGAGAAATGAGAAATTAAAGCACAAGCAGTTCTTCTAGCTTCCACAAAGAGTATGTTATGAGCATTTAATACCCACAAGTACTGAAAGGTATTTTCATGTTATTTTCTTCTTTTCCCAATGTAATTTTAGCTCTATATTACAAATTCACCTACTTTCATGTAAAAGTGTGGACTGATCAATTTATTCAACCAAACCCCCTATAACACTTGCAAGTAAGAGATAAGATGGGCTTGTACCTTAGCCAGGTGAAATCTATCAACCAATGTTGCTCTTAGGCATTATATTAAATATGAAAAGTCTTTGTTATTAGAGTGATTTTACACAGGAAAAGAGTTAAAAATAAGGTAAGGAAACCTGATATATATATATATATATATATATATATATATATATGTATATAAATATTCAGATGGGATGAGAAGGGGTTAGAGATGATTTATTTGAGGAACTGGAACAAGCGTAGCATTCTATTTAAATCCTTGAGGGAGAATCCTGAAAGGGAGGAGGAGGAGATGCCTCAGCTTTAGCCTTAACCTGGTTCTCCTTCCTCCTCTCCTACTTTGGCCAGATAAAGACCTCTTGAGCTTCAAATGATCAGGAAGGTGTTGGGCTTTCCAACTTCCTATCAATGTCCCAACAACATGCCTGGATCCCTTTATGGCAGCGTCTGCATTAAGAGCCAAGAATAAACTGAATATGGATTTGTAAAGCCAAGAAAAGGATTTTTACCATGACTAAAGGAAAACTTCTTGTGCACAGGAGTAGGAGTTGTGAGTTACCCCTTTGTCACATATGGCACTTAGGCCTAAGGTCACTTCTTCTGCAAGCTATGTATGCTTAAGGGAATATATATCACAGACTTTTGGGGAAATGTTTTATATCAGCTGTTCTAAAAGCTACCTAATACTAGCCAACTAAAATATTTACTTTTAATCTTAGGGATATGTACACTGGTGGGTGATCAAGAAAAAGAAGATATTAGAGCAGAGGTTCTTAAGCTTTCTTTGTTTCAATATTGTTTTCCAGTCTGGGAGAGCCTGTGGACTATTACCAGAATATTGTAAAGTATATAAACAAAAATGCCTAAGATTACAAAGAAAACCAATTACATGGAAACAAAAAGCAATTATTTTTCTCATCCAAGTTTATAGACCCCTTGAATAAAGGATTGAATAAGACATGAAGTATAAAAGAATGAAAGGGATCTTGTTTGGAAAATCTGTAATAGTAATTTGTCCCCCAAGTTCTAGAGTTCAGACTTATGAAAGTTGCGAGAAAAATGAGTGCTTTTTGTGACCATACAAAGAATATTTTTTCTAGCTACATCTTCTGAATGGAGTTCAAAATTTTCAGACTAGCATTCAAAGCCCTCCACAATTTGATTTCAACTGACCTTTCCAATCTTTCCCCATGCTTCCCTCTATCTACCACCCACCACTAACCTTGGACCCTTCTCTCCAGGTATGCTGACCTACTTACTGCCTCTAGAGCACTCCTTAACCACTCTTGTCTCTATAACTTTTCTCACACTCTTCAGTTCACCAGAAATACCCTCTCTTCCCTTCTCTTCATTTGTCTGGAACTTGCTCTATCTTCAAATGCTTTCTCAGAAGACATTTCATTAATGGTTCCAGTTCACCATACTCCTCTCTCTTCCACACTCATTTAACATCCATCTAAACCATGGTATCCTGTACCATTAGTGTAGTATCTAGACTCAACCAAGGACCCTATGTGCAGGAAATATTTTATAAAAAAAGGACTGTCAAAAGTGTAGTCAAGCTGGACAACGGTTGTTTGGGTCTTTTTTTGGATACCCAATGTTTCAGTACAATACTGGAACATATTTAGTAAGGGTTTATTGCCTTCATTTTACTTGAGATAAATATTTTCCCCCACAGGGTAATAAGAGATAGCAATGTATTTAAGGAGTCAGGGATGGAGGTTATCAATCTAAGCCATTTGCCACTGCCTCTGTAGAGGCTAGGTTTATGACTTTAATGTGTAACACAAGAGTGATGTTTGGGACCATTTTACATACTCAATTTGGGAAAGGGTGATTTGGATGACTAAAACTGAACAGTGTTTCAGAGAAGTGAGTAGCAATATCAACCAGAGATAGCAGTTACCTTAATGAGAGATAAATGTCAGATGAAGTCTATCTGTACAATTTCCACTATGTTCCTGAATAGTCCCAACAAAATGGGAGATTTTTATTCAGTAGCCAACTGATATTTTGGATTTAGAGGTTTGTTTGGTTGAGTGTGAAAAGGATTCTAATAGTCTGCCATAAATGAGAGGTAATATAATGTAATGGAAATAGGGATGAACTTGAAGTTTGCAAGGCTTGGATTTAAGACCCACTTTATGACTATGTAACTTGAGGTTATGTGACTATCGGCAAGTCTCAGTGCTTTAGGCAAATTTCTAAGACTATAAGTGGTAGAGAAATTGCCAACCTGCATTTGTAGTGAGTGTTTCCTTATCTGGTAACCATACCAATGAAATCAAAGTCTTATCTCTATCCCCAGACCACTATTATATTTCATGAGCAAAATCCAGTGCTTCTGGTTGGTTCTTACATTTGGAAGGTGCTTATTTCAAGATTTCTCCAGTATTCCTTTCTCTCACTCCTGACTTAGCAGAATCTACTCCTTTGCAACTGTTCTCTGCTCCATTACTACAGAGAGATTTCTTTGCTCATGACTGGGTGGAAAAATTGGGGTAGTTCAATTGCATAGCAATCATCTCTCAACCAGATAGCAATTGAGATCAGCCAATATTTCAACTGGTAGAAGTCCACATGTAACTTTTACCCTGCCTTGGGACAGTCATACAAATGAAAAATACCTATAGCAATCATATTTTAATTTAGCTGTAATCCCCAATTGGGGAAGGGAGAGGAGAGAATTTCTTCTATCCTAACATTCAGACAAAGTCTAGTTTCTTTGCCACTTTTTTCCACTATCATGCTCTGCTTTGTCCTTCACAAATAATAAAGCAAAGAACTAGGGAAAATGTGAATCAGTCCTTTTACTAAATAAGTCTGGACACTAATTAAGACAGACAACATAAATGAATTTTAGAGAACAATGAAACTTTGGAGTAAATGTCTGCCCAATCAGACAATAAGGAAAACTGAAATCCTAACTGGAAATGGCAATGATAATGAGTAAAGAGGGATGATGGGAAATAAGCTTTTCTCAGTTGGCTACCTATTCTCTCTACCTTAAAATTTTTTGAAACAGTCTTTTATATAGGAATGTTTATTGATTACTCTTTCTCCATGAGAGCTCTCTCATAGCAAAGTAAAACAATAGAGACAAAATAACAATAGTGATCCCATCTGAAAGTGCATAAGCACTACACTCTCCCTCTTTATTCATTTATTTGTTAACAGAAATCTATTTTATCTCTTTGCACTGCTTCGCTCCATTGGCAAATAAACAGAAAAGTTAATTCCTTGTAATAAATGTGCATAGTCAAGCAAAAGAAATGACCTCATTAATTACAGTATATATACATACACACACATATACATACACATATACAAACATACACATTTAATAAATATGTTTCCATATGTTTCTCCATATATTTGTACACATACATATATGCATATATATGTACATGTTGAATCTATATGTATGTGTACGTATACATTAATTTTATATGTGCATATATTTATGATATTTCTATCTATCTTTCAGTGATTTAAACCTATAGATCACTATGCTATCTAGAAATGTATAGCATGATTGAGTGTTTCATCCTTGATTCTGGGTGGTCTTTGTATCAATCATAGTTTTTATTTCTTTGAAACTTAGTTTTCTTTATGATTTCACTGTTGCTATTATATACATTAGTCTCTTGTTTTTTATTTCATTATTCATCAGTCTATAAAAGTCCTTAAATTATTCATTTAAAATATTGATGGATAATAACAAATTTTTCTTCTGGGGTTCTGCTTACTACACTCTGCATGAGATTAGATAAGACTTTCTATGACTGAAA
This sequence comes from Pseudocheirus occidentalis, assembly GCA_028646575.1. Taxonomy (NCBI): domain Eukaryota; kingdom Metazoa; phylum Chordata; class Mammalia; order Diprotodontia; family Pseudocheiridae; genus Pseudocheirus; species Pseudocheirus occidentalis. The sequence continues at coordinate 6,056 of JAQQSW010023353.1, forward strand.
TAATCCATTGATTCATTTCTCATGGCACAATAGTATTACATCACATTCATATACAATTTATTTATCCATTCCTCAGTTGTTGGACATCCTCTTGGTTCCCAGGTTTTTGTCACCACAAAAAGAAAAGTAATAAATATTTTTTGCATATAGTGGATATTTTCTTATTTCTTTTATCTCTTTGGCCCTTTAGAGGCATAGCTGAATCAAAGGGTGTGTATTGTTTAGTAATTTTTTGTATGCGATTTTAAATTGCTTTCCAGACTGATTGTGTACATTCACATGTACTCCAACTGTGTATCAATGTGCTTTTATTCCTACACATCTTCCAATATTTAGGATTGTCCTTTTTTTGTTGCCTTTGTAAATCTGATAGGATTATTTCTAATTTTCATTTCTCTAATTAGTAATGGTCTGGAACATTCTTTATGGTTATAGATACACTGAATTTGTTCCCTTAAAAACTACCAACTCATAAATTTAGGTCATTTATCAGTTGGGGAATGACTCTTATTCTCCATCTATACTACTTCACTTCATAATCTCTTCAGTTCCCACAGATTTAACTACAATTTCTAACCTAATAATTCTAAAATCTACCTATCCCACCTCAATAATCTATTTCATATTTCCAACTACCTTTAATACACTTTGAATTGGATTCTAGTAGATACATTAAACTAAACATGTCCCAAAGAAAACTCATTAGAACTCATTAAAAACCCTCCCTTACCATGACCTTCCCTGTTACTCTAGAAAGCAACAGCATTCCCACAGTACTTTAGACTCATAGCCAACCATTATCTTTAACACCTCATTATCTCTTACCCGAATATTAATTCTAATGACAATGCTTGTCAATTTTACCTTTGCAATATTTCTTTAATGCACTCCCTTCTGGAGGTCTGGTGAGCATATTTCCAGGATTGGAGCCAAAGTGGTCAAGGAGAGGAAGTACTCAGCTGAGCTCTCCCAAAATTCTCCTACAAACAATTTTAAAATAGCACCTCAAATAAAATTGTGAATTGAAAGAGCCAACAAAAGGTAAGGGGGAGACATTCTTCTATCCCAAGACAACTTAAAAGGTCAAACATAGGGGTGGAAGGTGGCCAACTTGGACAAAAAGTCAGTGGTGGAACTAGAAGCAGCAACAGAAGCAGCAGGAGTGGGAATTCTTAAGCCAGAGATGGTAAGGGGACCTGGAAGTTGCTTAGAAGGAGATTGCAGGGGAGCCCTGTACGAGTACTAGATGCAAGATCAGACACTGTTTGAAAACACTGTTATCTATACCCACTTCTGGATCACAGTTCTCTCCACCACAATGAAGAGAAGCACTTTTGACAAAGAGGAAGTAACAACCCTGAGGAGCAGCATCACTTTTGATCACAAGGGAGCAGGGACTCTGAGGAACAATATCACATCTAGTCCTAAGAAAGAGCAGTAGTGCAAAAAGTCAGCATCACTTCTGATCCCAGAAACCCTGAGGAACAGTATCATTTACATTCCCAAGGAAGCATGGGTGTTTCCTGAAAAAGGACTAGGGTAAAATCCGGAAGAGAAGTGATCACAATACTCCCCAGATTGAAGCATCAAAACTGCCAAGCATCTAATTCTGAGAATAGTAGTGTAAAAAAACTTGAAGACTGAGATAGGTACGCATACCCTGACACTGAGGACAGAGATGACCTTTAATATAAAGTTACAAGTCAATAAAAAAGGGTGAAAAAGTGAGCAAAGAAACAAAAAGAGTCTAACCATAAAAATCTATTCTGGTGACAGAGAAGATCAAGATATAAACTGAGAAGACAATGAAGGCAAAACAGCTGCAAGCAAACCCTTAAAGAAAATATGTGACTTGTGCACAAGTACAACAAGAATTAATGCAAGACTTACAAATTAATTTTCAAAAAGAAAGAAGAGCAATAGAGGTCAAAATGGATAAAGAAATGAAAGCACGGGAAGAAAATTATGAAAAGATAACAGGTTCATAAAAGTCTCTCGCTGTTTCTGTCTGTCTCTGTCTCTGTCTCTCTCTCTGTCTCTCTGTCTCTGTATCTGTCTCTCTCTGTCTGTCTCTCTTTCTCTCTCTCTCTCTCTCTCTCTCTCTCTCTCACACACACACACACACACACACACACAACCTGAAGAAAGTTTTTAAAAAATGAGAAAACAGAATTGGCCAAATGTAAACAGTTACAAAACTTCACTAAAAACACTTTAAAGAGCAAAATTGGAAAAAGAACAGACATGGAAAATAGAGGGAAGAGAGATAATTGAATAATTAGTGAATTACCTGAAAGTCATAATCAGAAAAGGACCCTAGATCTCATACTTTGAGGAATTATCAAGGAACATTGCCCTAATATCCTAGAATCAGAAGGTAAAATAGATGTTGAAAGAATTCACTGATTACCACCTGAAAGAGATCTTAAAACTAAAATTCAAAGGAATATTATGTCCAAATTCTTGAACTCTCAAGTCAAATAGAAAAAAGCTTCAAGTAGTCAGAAAGAAGTCATTCAAATACCACAGAACCACACTCATGATGACACAAGATTCAGCAGCTAACACATTAAAAAAAATGGAAGGTCTGAAACATGATATTCTGGAAAGCAAAAGAGCTGGGATTACAATTAAGAATTAACCTGCTCAATGAAACTGAGCATAATTCTTCAAGGAAGAAATGGATATTTAATGAAACAGAGGTCTTTCAAGCAGGCCTGATGAAAGGATGAGAGCTGAATAGCAAATTAGACTTTCAAATACAAGATTTGAAGGAAGCATAAACAAACGGTAAATATGAAAAGAAATAATAATGGATTCAATAAGATTAAGCAGTTTGCTTACTTTGGCTCACTTTGGAAAGAGCTGTGTGATTTGGCCAGATTCTGGGAAGCATTGAGCCCCCAGCTTTGAAAACCCAGATGTGGGTGCTTCCCTCTCTGGTAACTAACTAGGTATGGATGTAATGGTCAGATGGCTGGAAGTCCATCTGCTAATTTGTTTCTTTGTCTGCTTATTACTTCTGCTTGTAGCTTGTGTTTGCATTCTGTTTGTATTCTCTGAAGTTCAGTGCATTGCCTTTTTCCCCTGAACTAGGTAAATGACATATGTTTGATTGATAAAAGTAAGATTGTTAACCCATTTTGAATTGCTTTCCTTTAGAAAAGTAGATCTAGGAACCTGTGCTAGCAGCCACCCTGGGTATACTAGGGTGTTTGCTCTGTTACAACAAGCTATCAATGAACCCCATAAGAAAGAATAATTAGCAAGGGGGGGCGGAGCCAAGATGGCAGTGTAGAAGCAGCAAAGTTTGGCAGCTCACACACAGCCACCCTAAACACCCATAGAATATGATTCTAAACAGATTTTAGAGCTCCAAGACTCTCCAAAATCCAGAAAAAGCATCTGTTGCTGCAGGCAGCTCATCACGTAGGGCTCATCACAGCAGTCTGGGAGATGTGGCCAGCCCAGCCTGAAACCCTGGTCCAGCCAGGCTCCAGGGCAGTCTGGCTGAGCCGAATCTATAGGAGAGCAGATCAGTGGTACTGGAGGCACAGTTCCCACATTTATCAGGCCAGAGGAAAGAAGGCTAAGAGAAAGGTCAGTGGATTTTGTTAAATTTTGGGGAAATGAGTGGTCCAGCCAAACTGCTCCCGGGGAAAGGAAGCAGCGAGAGGCCGGCGGTGGTGGCAGGAATGGCTGAAAGCAGCAGCAGCCTCCACTGGGCTGCTTCAGAGTCCCCGGCCTGCAGATAGCAGGGGGGCTGAGGCGATCAATCAGTGCCAAGGGCTCTTGCGTTGAGAGGCCTGGATCTGGATCATGGTCTTGAGTGGTGGTCCTGGGGTACGCTTTCACTGAGCCAAAGCTGGGGAGGCTGCAGAACCCCACTAATAGCTCCAGCAGCTGTGATGCCCCAGCGATTTGGGACAGAGCTTCCCGCCCCCCCCTCCCAGGAAGCAGAGTTCCACAGAGCTAAAAAACCAAGCAATTGATAGACTGGGTGTAATGTTAATGAAATCAGAAGATCTTCCATGCCCCTTTCTATTGGCACCTACTAAAGGCACTTAGCACCTCAAAGGCTTAGCTCCTTACTTCCCAATAACTCCTTGGGAGTAATCACAGCTGGAGTTGAGAGGAGAGTGGATTGGAAGCACCTGGGGCAATCTCCTCATTTATAAAGCCAGAAGAAATAAAGCTAAAAGACAGACACCACCGGGAGCTTGCACCTTTTC
>JAQQSW010023354.1:0-10287 GCA_028646575.1 Pseudocheirus occidentalis
GTCCTTTTTCAGTTGATCTATAGCTTGTAGGCAATCTTCGAGTGTCTTGGAAGCATTTGGTGTGGGAGTTCTGACTGTGTTGTCTTCCTTCTGTTCCATCCTTTGATCCTTTTTGTCCCCAAAAGAGTATTCTTGAGTTTTATTGCTGTTCTTATTTTGCTTCCTTTTCCTCATGTTGGCCAGTCAATTATTGCTTGATTTTTTTTTTAGCTCTGTGGAACTCTGCTTCCAGGGGGGAAAGTTCTGTCCCAAATTGCTGGGGTTTTCACAGCTGTCAGAACTATAAGGGGGGGGCGCTGCGGCCCTCACCAGCTTTGGCTTGCTGAAAGCGCACCCCAGGACCACCACCCAAGACCATAATCCAGATCCAGGCCGCTCAAAGCAAGAGCCCTTGGCCCTGATCAATCGTCTTGGCCCCCCTGCAATTGGCAGGCCAGGAGCTCTGAAGCAGCCCAGTGGAGGCAGTTGCTGGTTGCATCAGATCCTGCCGCTTCCTGCTGCTTCCTTGCCCTTCAAGCAGTTCAGCCAGACTGCTTTTCCTCCCCCAAATTTAGCTTGAAAGCTTGAATTCCGATGATCTTTCTCTAAGCCTCATTTTTCCTGGCTTGATAAATGTGGAGATTGCTCCAGGTGCTGCAGATCTGCTCTCTGGCAGACTCAAGCTGTGGCTATGCTCCTCCTGACTACCCTGGGGCCTGCCCACAGTTGGGTTTCAGGCTAGGCTGGCCTTGGCTTCCAGCCTGCTGCAATGAGCCCCTCCTGCCGAGCTGCCTTCAGCAGGAGATGTGTTTTCTGTATTTTTTTGTGAGTTTGGGAGCCCTAAAATTTGTTTAGAGTCGTATTTTATGGGTATTTAGGGTGGCTGTGTGGGAGCTGCAAAACTTTGCTGCTTCTATGCCGCCATCTTGGCTCTGCCCCTCCTGATAATTTTCTAAGACCATAGGTAGAGGAGTCGATCACCTTGGATAGAAGATGTCACCAGGGGCTGCAGAGATGTAATCAGAGGTCCAGTTCTGCACATCTCACTGGAAAAAAAAAGACACCCCCCCCAGTTCATAAATCTATTCTTTTTCCATCTTGCATACATTAACTTTTTTTTTCTTTTTGGAAGGGGGAAGGCAGGGCAATTGGGGTTAAGTGACTTGCCCAAGGTCACACAGCTAGTAAGTGTTATGTGTCTGAGGCCAGATTTGAATTCAGGTCCTCCTGACTCCAGAGCCAGTGCTCTATTCACTGTGCCACCTCGCTGCCCCTTACCTTAACTTCTGACATACATTGGTATGTTTTTAAAATCTAACTTTTTCTCTTAGAATTGCTTAAGCAGCATTTCAAAAACTTTGGTATGTTTTTCAACATTATGATTTTTTTACACATGTATTAACTGATTTTTGTGATTTACACTTCGACCCACTCATTCAACATGTCCTTATTAAGTCTCTATTGAGGTGCATGTTTTACTTGTGATTCCTGTAGGAATTACTGTAAAGGCTGTAGTAAGGAAGCGATGTCAGATAGAGGCTGTGCTGCATCCCAGGTTATAAGGCTGAGTTCTAATCCCTCACCTTTCTCTAGTGCGTCTCCGTTCTGAAGGCCATGTTATCTTATCTTTGGTTCTCTGTTTCTCCTATTACTTTGAGTTCTCATTGTCTGCTGAGGATTTCTGGATGGGATGTTAAACAAGGATGTTCAACCATTTTTCAGAGAAGGTGATCTCTTAATGTGAAAATTCCCCTCAGATGAAATTCGTCATAAAGGTCCCTATCTCTAACTATTGAACTGACATCCTCTCCCATGTGAATAGTCTTTGGGGTCATATGTGTATTGTTCTCTTTTTTTTGGAAGGGGGAATGCAAGGCAATTGGGGGTAAGTGACTTTCCCAAGGTCACACAGCTAGTAAGTGTCAAGTGTCTGAGGCCAGATTTGAATTTAGATCCTCTTGACTCCTGGGCCAGTGGTCTATTGACTGCGTCACCTAACTGCCCCTATGTATTGTTCTTTAGTGGCACTATGTCCTTTTTCCTTCTGGGCTGAGATCACCCCCACCCCCATCTTCCTAGATTCCCCATTATATTCTGTACCCTACATTATTTTTTATCTTTTCTCCTACAGTCTCCCCTCCCCCAGTATTCATTGAGAGACTACCAGAATTACTATTACCCATGGACTTCCTGTTTCTTCTCCTGGCTGGAAGTCTTCCTTGGAAAAGGGTGGGAGTAGAAGAAACTAGAGATGTGAGCCACACAATGACATCCTCATGCTTGATGTGGGGGACACTTACATTAGTACTCCAGTTTCCTTCATCTCCATCACTAAAGAAGAAATATCTTAAATGACTTCCCCACTCTAACCCAGTGGCATAATAAGAGTGCCAGGTGTGGTGTCAGAGGAGTCAGAAAGACTCATCTTTCTGAATTCAAATCTGGTCTCAGACACTTATTAGCTGTGTGACTCTGGGCAAGTCATTTAACCCTCTTTGCCTCAATTTCCTCATCTGTAAAATGAGCTAGAGAAGGAAATGGCAAACCACTCCGGATCTTTGCCAAGAAAACCCTAAATGATGTTGTGAAAAGTTGGACATTACTGAACAACAACAACAATTTGATCTATGATTATTCAAAAGAGATCGGTCTAACAATCTTAATGTTACTATAGGATTGTGGATCATGTAAAGGAACTGTCTGGGGATTATCTATTTCCCACAGCCTTTGGGAATGAGAGAGAATGAGAATGAGGGAAAATGCTTTGGACTACATTTCCCAGAATGTTGCTTCTGCATAAATCAGTACTTTGGCTGTGAGCCAGCATGGATTCTGATTGGATGAGGAAGCTGTGGACATGGTTAGCCCTTGGTAGCTAATGCAAAGGAACAGAAAAATGACATAAGCCTAGGGAAAAACACATAATGTTCAACCTCTAAAAGTATCTGAAGAAAAGCCAGGGAGAGACTAGAGCACAAAAGAGTGATCATTAACACTGAAAATTTCTAATTTACTCAGTAGAACTGCTGGTGAGAGACTGGAATTTCAAGCTCTCAGTATTCTTCACCAGCTCTGGTTTGTAACATATCAGACTTCAAGAGTGTCCTTGGTCTAGACTCAAGGAGAGCTAGCCCCTAGTCACTCAGACTAGTGTAATTATCAGTCCCTGTGGTTTCCTGATCCTGGCTGTTCCACACTGAGTGAAAGAAACATTTTTGTGGTGGATTTGCTTTGTGAAAAGGGAGGGTGGTTGGGGAGGAAAGGAAAGAAAATAAAAGCAGGGGCTAGAAAATGGTTTGGAATCTTGGAAAGTTTCCCAGTGGAGGAGGATTAGTGGCCAGAGTGCAGGTGATAAGGTCAAAGAGGCAAAATGAGGTTTTTATCTCCTTGCCTATAGAGAGTTTCCTAGTTTCAGGAATGAAGGCATTATCCTTCTGTTGCTTATCTAATCCAAGTTATTTCACTCAAGTGCAAGATTTTCCGATTTCGTCAATGAAATTTCTGTGATGAGTTGTCCCTTGGTTCCTCCCTTTACATTCTAACTTTACAGTACACACCATTCTTTTTGATACACTCACATGCTCACAAGGGCACTGCAGATGAAGTCATTAGGTTTCATGGAAGCCACAATTTCCAAAGATATGAAGTCACACATGTACACAGGGCCATTTATAAACATATATAATGGTGTGCACCAAAGTTATGCCATCTTCCAAGCTGTCGATACCTTTCCCTATCCCTCTCATCTCTTTTTCTCTGGGAATTCTTACAGGAGGTAAAAGATTCCGAGTAAATGCCACTCTTGTGCTAAAAGCTCATCCCTAATTCTTTTGAGAATTCAGCAGAATCACCCAACTTGACTCAAGTTACTCTGATTGTTTTTGTTTCTAAATCTGTAGCTTTTTATGATGAACAATATCACTATTTCAGGCTAGAAAGATCATCATCTCCCCCATGGAAAGATACTGACAGCCCATGTCAAGAATTGGATCAGAGGAGGAAATTGAAGTAAATAAATTCCCAAAGAGTAATGTTAACTGGTCACCTGCCCAAAAAGAATTTATAGAAGACCTTAAAAAAGACTTTAAAAATCAAATGACAGGGGTGGCTAGGTGGCGCAGTGAATAGAGCACCGGCCCTGGAGTCAGGAGGACCTGAGTTCAAATCCGACCTCCGACACTTAACACTAGCCGTGTGACCTTGGGCAAGTTACTTAAACCCCAACTGCCCTCCAAAAAGCAAAAAAAAAAAAAAATCAAATGACAGAGATGGAGGAAAAACTAAAAAAGAAAATAAGAACAATCCAAGAAAAACAAGAAGGGTATGAAAGGAAAGTCAGTTAACTAGAAAAGGAGATTCAGAATACTAAGGAAGAAAATGACACCCTGAAAATCAGAATTGGGCAAAAGGAAGCCAGTGAAATTATTAGAAATCAAGAAATGATTAAACAAAATATGAATAGTGAAAAAATAGGAGAGAAAGTGAAACATAAGAAAAACAACAGATCTGGAGAACAGATCAAGAAAATAAAATACAAAAATAATTGGATTAACTGAAAGTTGTGATCAAAGAAAGAATCTTGATACAATAATAGAAGAAATAATTAAAGAAAATTGTTCTGAAGCATTAGGACAAGGGGGAAAAGTAGAAATAGAAAAAATCCTTCAATCATCACTTAAAAGGAAAAGTCATAGAAATGTCATAGTCAAATTGCAAAATCTCCAGCTCAAGGAAAAACTATTAGAAACATTAAGATTAAAACAATTTAAATATAAGGGTGCCACAATTAGAATTACACAAGACCTAGTAGCAGGAACATTAAAGGACCACAGGTCTTGGAACACAACATATTGAAGAACAAGAGAACTAGCCAAAAATATCATACCCTACAAAGTTAACTATTATATTAAATGAAAAAAAGGACATTTAATAAACTCTCAGACTTGCAAGACTTTATTAAAAAAAAGACACACAAACCTAAACTTAACAGATGATTTTACATACAAGAACTAATATAAATATAAGGTGCATAACAAAGACTGATTATAAGAAATTCACAAGGACAGACTGTTTACTTTTTAGATATATAAAATATAAAATTTATGTCTAGGATTCTTATTAATAATTGGGTAGTTCATAAGAAAGATTGGGGAAACCTGGGCATGATATGAATTTAAAAAGTAAAACCATTTAGGAACAATTAAAGGAATAATTATTTTATACAAATGGAGAGCAAGAAGAAGAATTGATACATAGGTGTTAAATGGGGGAGGAGGGCTGGTAGTTCTGGTAACCTACTTTCATTGGTAATGGGTGTAAGAGGGAACAATACATATATGCATATATATATTTAAAAGAGTACAGAAATCTTCTAAATTCAGAAGAAATAAAATGCTATGGTCATAGGGAGGGAAGAGGACAAGGGAGGGATCTTTAGAAGGAAAGGTGAGAGAATAGGTAAATAGGGGTATAGAAGGGTGTTTAGATTTCTGGGAATGGGAGGATAGGGGAGGGATCTTTGGCAGGGGGAAGGCAAGTCATAGGAGGGCAAGGTAGTGGATAAAAATAAAGTAGAGGAGGCAGGAGCAATAGGAAACAAGATATGTGCATACACATAAAAAAGATCAGGAGTATAATAGGTTTGGGAATGTATATGTTCATATATGTTTGTATGTATGTATATGGGTATGTATATATCTAAAGCTATGGAGAAACATATCTAAACTTAATTGAGGCCTTTGGGAAGAGGGGTTTGGGGGGAGGGGGAAATGAACAAAGTAAAAAGTGCACAGCAGAGAATGAAAGAAAACTCACAAGGAAGCAAAGAAAAGATGGACAATTTTCAACATAGGAAGTATTATTTATCATATGGGATTTCTTGAAATAAAGTTTGTTGTTACATATTTTGAATCCTTATGTTCTGCTTTGCACATGACGTGCTTTTATTTCTAACTTTGTTTTTAAGTTTCAGTATTTAAGTTTATGATACGTTTTTGTTTTTTCTATTCTCCATTTGTGTTTTGGCATTTGAGTCTAAAATAAAATTTTGGGAAAATAAATAAATAGGAAAAGAGGAAAAAAAAGAAAAAAGAGTTGGATCAGACCTCTGGTAATATAGGTCTGAAATTGGCATCATCATCATCATTGCATTTACATAGCATTTTGAGATTTGCAAAGCATTTACATTTGTTATCTCATTTGATCTTCACAACAACTGTGGGAGGCAGAGATTATTATTGATCCCATTTTACAGATGAGGAGACTGAGATGGGTAGAGGTTAAATGACCTGTCCAAGATCCTACAGTTATTAAGTGTCTGAGGTGAGATTCGAGCTCAGATCTTCCTAGCTCCAAGTCCATTATTCTATCCACAGTACCACCTAGGTGCCCAAGTATGAAATTAGACACTGGCAAACCATCTAACAAAAGGGAGTTAACAAAATGAAGGTTACTCAGCTATAGCAGGAAAAAGAAATTCAGAAGGAAGGGACATCAATCCAGGGGAAAGCAATGACTGAGTTGAGTACAGCTTCCCAAGGCTAATGGTCCATGGTTACAAACAAGAGGGAAGAGATACAGCTCCTCTGGTCTTGGCTGTTTTGTACCCAGGATTCTGGGAAGCTACTTTAATGACACAAGTCTTAGTCCCCAAGCTAATCAAATCTCAAGGCCCTTTTAAGGAAAAACTAGCCTAACTTGCATACAATTAGGAGAGACGGCATATTGCCCTTCCCACAACAGGTAAAAAGTCAGCTTTCCAGATAACCTCCCCTTAATTCTCAGCTTGTTCAGCCTGTCTGGCCTGCAAATGTACATTCGTCCTACAGGGCCTTATTTGGGCTGTTAACACTAACCTTCTTTGCTTCGTCATCTGAGAACATGATGCCTTCCTGACCAACCGTGATGCACTGAGGACCTGCAGTGAATAAAGCCTAAAACCTAGGCACTGTAGAGAAATCTAGAGAAAGGATGTGTGATCCCTACTTGTCGCCAGAAAAAAACAAACAAACAAACAGATACAGCATAATGGAGAAGATCAGTTACCCCAAAACATGGCCACATAAAAACACAAGTGACAAAAATAGAGCTACAACCAGAACCGTTCAGTGGTGAGGACATGGATATGATGAAGGATGGAATTTGGGATTGGGAGTTACTGCTGTGATGAAAGCCTGGCAGGAGCAATATGGGGAGATTTGATGGAGATTTCGAGTCAGACTTTTCAAGGAGACCATGCCTGTCCTCTGAACTCCTACAGCAAGTATAAATCTGTATCAGTTGAGTTCAGTCATGGATAGCTTAGGTAGATAGTTTATGTGACAAGCTTCCGAGTCTGTTTGGTTTTGTTTTGCATAGGAAACTCCTACTTGTTGGAAAGATTGCTCATGCAATTACCTGCTTGAAGGACAGAATTGTTGCAAGAGACAAAAGTTGGGAAGAGACACTTTCTTTATGAGAGACATAAAGTTCCATGCATCCTTTGGGACTACCTGGAGGTTGGGAGGTGGGATGGTGGTGGAAAGAAAGATTTTGGAAGCTGTAGACATGTAGGTAGGAAGTCCCTCAACTTGCCCCTGATTTCCAGATTTCCTCCTTAGAGACTATGGAGAGAGAATGTCCTGTTGGGTGAAATCAAGGTCTGTTCCTCGAACCAGCTTGAGCTGGGATCTTAACTTGATTCTATTGGAAGAGCTTGTTCACTCTTATGAACTTTTCTGGAATATTTTAATCAGTATGACTGCTCCACTGTCTGTTGCATTTCTCGTCTAGGATTTATGTTGTGTGTTGTGGTGATATTGGGGTTTTTTGCCCATACAAGTCCTATGTGTCCACATGGCACATAAGGGAGGGAAGACACGGACATAAGGGAAGGGAGAAAAGGGAGAAGGGAGACAAGAATAGATATCCCTAAAGTCTCTTTCCCTCACCCTTCTCCAAGGGAGACTTTGATTCCTAACAGGAAGGGAAGTAGGATATTGGGGCCAGATTGAGAGAGGGTACTGGCTAGAATTATTTTTATCTGCTTCCTTAAGTACTAGTCTAGAGGAAATAATTATTAGGTTCAAGTTGCACTCCTGATCTCTATTTGTCATTGGGAAAAGGACCCCCAAAGCCATATATCTGTAGCTCGACCCTCTTCCCACCACATACCAGTTTCACAACAAACAAACATAAGCAAATAACAAATAAACCTGTTCATTCAAGTGGATAGCAAATAGAAATCAGAGAAAATATACTTGGGAGAATATATACCAATCAATACACAGAGTCAATGAACTCTCCCATTTGGAGTGAGATAAATCAGTTCAACCAAGAGAGAGGATCTCAGCCCTCAACCAAGGGGAAATTTCCACAAATATCTAGCAGAGGAAGCTGGGAAGAGGAATAAGGTAAAAATGTTGACTCCTCTACGTATTGGCTGTAGTTCTCCCTCCAAGGCCTGACTAGAGTCTAGAATGGCTGGTTTTCCCTATTGATACTGGAAGCCAGAAGACAAGTAAGAAAGAAAACATTTCTTCTCTTTAGCTCTCATTAACTCCAGCTGTCACACAGGTATAGGACACTGAGTAATCTGTCTCTACCAAAGAGAGACCCTTATACCAATGGGCTTTGAAGTTCAAGTTATATTTGGATATGTAAGTTTACTTGCCATTTTGTTATTGTTATTGTCTTTTGTGTATCTGGTGTTTGAAAGGAAGGGGCCAAGCTTGTAAGCATAAGCATGGGGCTGCTTTTTCCTGCTAAGGGTTATTGACCTATGAAGTAGTTTTATCTTGAACCTTTTGTGCCCCATAGGTGAACAATATTCAGGAAGGAAGATAGCTATAATTCTAGTCCAGTATCCTTCTCAGAGATTAAAGAAAAAGATATTTCTCTGGCTCTCCTCAAGGCAGGAATCACAGTCTCCCTTAGAGTTAGGTAAGATTCCAGAGACAGACATATGCACAGAATATTTTACACTTAAAAAAGTTTCTTCACCCTAATTTCAAGGATATATTGTCTACTCAAGGAGACCATAGGAAGGAAATGTAGCTTACATTTTTAAAAAGTGTCATTGATTTAATTTTTACATTATTGTCATTTTCCAATTAATCCTGACTCCCAACTTGATGATGTCTGACAGTCACACTGCCTTCTGTACCTGTAACCTCTACTAAAAGGTGGGAGGTACGCCTCATCATCAGTCTTCTGAAGTTAAGGCTGAAGTTAAGTTAACCTAAGAAGTTAAGACTTCTATGTCAAAGCATAGAAATGGGATATGTCTTTTAGAGCTGTCCTTTACATTACTAGGGCCATTGTACATTTTGTTCTCTTGACTCTGTTTTCTTCACTTTGAATAAGTTTATACAAGTCTTTCCAAGGTTTTAAAATTTCTTTGTATTTATCTTTTCTTAACAAGCACAGTAATAATCCATTACTTTCATATATCACAATTTGTTCAGTCATTCCCCAAACAACAGGAAATTTGTTACCAAATTCTTATTGCAACAGAAAGTGCTGCTATGAGTATACACACTCACACACATATGTATCTACATATGCATATTTTTAGAATATAGGGGCCTTACATCTTTTTTATATCCTTATAGTATCTATGATATTCATCAGTTGCAGAATAGTTCAGTGGTTGGTTGATTGGTTGGGGCATATTGGTAGTAGTTCAAATAGCTGGTTCTTACTTGAAAAGGAACTAGACATTCCTTCCCCAGTTTATTTGCTGTTTAGAGAAGTGTCTGACCATTTTGAGTCTGGCTGCGTTAAAATTTAAAATCACTTGACTTCATGGTGCCATGAATCACCATCCTTGGAGGAAAATGAGATTCTAAAATAAGGATTTGGGCAAGAGAGATATGTAGAATGACTTCCATCTTGGATTTGGGCATCCCCAATAAGGCAGTGTCCCTAAATAGCCTGATAAGATCCCTAAGAAAATAGGATCAGGGAAGAGAAGGGAAAATCTAAAGTAATCTAAAGATCTTACTTGACTCTCTGTCCTTGCCTCCCAGAAACAGGGATGGATGACCATGAATCAGAGCTCCAGTCAGTTCCAGTTTTCCCATTTCATTTGTCTTTCCTTGATTCTTTCTTTTTTTTATTTTTATTTTTATTTTTTTTAGCTTTTTTTGGAGGGCAGTTGGGGTTAAGTGACTTGCCCAAGGTCACATGGCTAGGTTTTTTTTGTGTGTGTGTGTTAAGTGTCTGAGGCCGGATTTGAACTCAGGTACTCCTGACTCCAGGGCCGGTGCTCTATTCACTGCGCCACCTAGCCACCCCTCCTTGATTCTTTCTTGATTAGCTCAATGCAGT
>JAQQSW010023355.1:0-10287 GCA_028646575.1 Pseudocheirus occidentalis
CCAGAGGTTTATAAATTTTATTGTTTTTTTTTCTTAAAACCAGCTCTTAATTTTATTTATTAGTTCTATAGTTTTCTTAATTTCAATTTTATTAACTTCCCTTTTGGTTTTTAGTATTTATAATTTGGCATTTAATTGGGGATTTTCAATTTGTTCTTTTTCTAGCTTTTTCAGTTGCATACCTGATCCATTGATCTCCCTTTTCTCTATTTTATTCATGTATGCATTCAGAGATATAAAACTTCCCCTAAGAATTGCTTTTGCTGCATCCCATAAGTTTTGCTATGTTGTCTAATTACTATCATAGTAGGTTTTAGTCTATCTTTCCATGGCCCTTTACTACATATAATTTTTGTTGCATCATGATCTGAAAAAGAAGCGTTTAATATTTCTGCCTTTTTGCATTGGATTGTGAGATTTTTATGCCCTAGTACATGATCAGTTTTTATGTATGTGTCATGTACCACTGAGAAGATGGTATATTGCTTTTTATTCCCATTCAGTTTTCTCCAGACATCTATCATATCTACCTTCTCTACAATTCTATTCACCTCCTTAACTTCTTTCTTGTTTATTTTGAGGTTAGATTTATCAGGTTCAAAGAGATGAAGGTTAAGGTCCCCCACTAGTATAGTTTTGCTGTCTATGTCTTTTTCTTTTTTTTTTTTTTTGAGGAGGGAAGGCAGGGCAATTGAGGTTAAGTGACTTGCCCCTGGTCACACAGCTAGTAAGTGTTAAGTGTCTGAGGCTGGATTTGAACTCAGGTCCTTCTGACTCAACGTCTGGTGCTGCCTAGGCACCCCTGTTGTCCATTTCTTCCTGTTACTCCCTTAACTTCTCCTCTAAGAATTTAGATGGTATACCATTTGGTGCATTTATATTTAGTAATGATATTACTTCATTGTCTATGATGTCCGTTAGCACAGTTTCCTTCCTCTTCTCTTTTAATTAGATCTATTTTTGCTTTTGCTTTGTCTGAGATTAGGATTGTTACCTTTGCTTTTTTTTAAACTTTATTTGAAGCATAGTATATTCTTTATACTCCAGCCTTTTACCTTTACCCTGTGTGTATCTTTCTGTTTCAAATTAGTTTCTTGTAAGCAACATATTGTAGGATTATAGTTTTTAATTCATTCTGCTACTTGCTTACCTTTTATGGGAGAGTTCATCCCATACACATTCACAGTTATGATTACTCTCTGTGTCTTTCTCTCTATTTCCCCTCCCCAATTTATGTTTTCATTTCTCCCTTCTCCCTTCCCCTCCTCAAAAGAGTTTTGCTTATGACCACCACCTCCCTCAATATTCCCTCCCTATCAACCCACCTGCCTTTTCTTTATCTTTTCCCTTGCTATTTTTTCCCATCATCACACCAGTTAATTTATATTCACATCCTCTATCTATGTATATCCCTTTTAAATGTTGTAATAATTATACAATGCTCAAGATTAATGGGTATCATCCTCCCATATATGGATATAAATAATTTGCTTTTATTGAATAGCAAATTGTTTTTTTCTTTCCTGCTTACTTTTTTATGTCTCTCTTGAGTCTTGAATTTGAAGATCAAATTTTCCATTGAGCTCTGGCCTTTTCATCAGGAAAGTCTGGAAGTCCTTTATTTTATTGAATATCCATCTCCTTGCCTGAAAGATTATGCTCAATTTTGTTGGGTAGTTGATCCTTGGTTGCAGTCCAAGCTCCTTTGCCTTATGATATATCATATTCCAATCCCTCCGATCTTTTAATGTAGAAGCTGAAAGGTCCTGTGTGATCTTTACTGTAGTTCTTCAATATTTGAGCACTTTCTTTCTGGCTGCTTATAGTATTTTCTCCTTGACCTGCTAATTCTGGAGTTTGGTTACAATATTCCTTGGAATTTTTAATTTGAGATCTCTTTCAGGAGGTGATCAGTGGATTCTTTAGATTAATATTTTTACCCTCTGGTCCTAGGACTTTCGAGCAGTTTTCCTTGATGATTTCTTGGAAAATACTGTCCAGGCTCCTTTTTTCATTGTGGCTTTCTGGTAGACAAATAATTCTTTTCTTTTTTGGAGGAGAGAGGGCAGGGCAATTGGGGTTAAGTGACTTGCCCAAGGTCACACGGCTAGTGTTAAGTCCCTGAGGCAGGCCCAATTTGAACTCAGGTCCTCCTGACTCCAGGGCCGGTGCTTTATTTACTGTACCACCTAGATGCCCCCAGATCAGTAATTCTTAAATGATCTCTCTTGGATATATTTTCCAAGTCAGTTGTTTTTCCAATGAGATATTTTACATTTTCTTCTATTTTTTTCATTCTTGACTAATTTTTGATGCCTCATAGAGTCATTAGGTTCAACTTGTCTAATTTTAATTTTTAATTAATTGTTTTCTTTAATTAGTTTTTGTATCTTCTTTTCCATTTGGCCAATTCTTCCTTTTCAGGATTTATTTTCTCCAATTAGGTTTTCTCTTCTTTTCTATTTGTCCAATTGTACTTTTTAAAGAGTTATTCTCTTAAGGCAGCAGTTCTCAATCTGTTGCTTGTGACCCCTTTGGGGGTCGAATGACCCTTTCACAGGGGTCACAGCAGTTGCCTAAGACCATTGGATAACACATATTTCCAATGGTCTTAGGAACCGAGACACCACTCCTCTATCCATCTCCAGGCAGGTCCGCCCACATGCAGATACACCCACATACAAGTATTAAAGGGTCGCGGCATTAGGAAGGTTGAGAACCACTGTCTTAAGGGAATTTTTTTTTCTATTTTGCCAGTTGTATTTTAAAAATAATTGGTCAGTTTTTCTTCTACCTCTCTAATTTGGCTTTTAAAATCCTTCTTGAGCCCTTCCAAGAATGCTTTTTGGGCTTAAGACCAGTTTATATTCCCTTTTGAGGTTTCGATGTGGGTATAGTGTCAATGCTGTCCTCTTCTGAGTATGTATTTTTTTTTCTTCCTGGTCTCCATAATAGGATTCTATGTTTTTTGTTTTTCCAATTTGCTTTTTGCCTGTTGTGATTGCCTATTTCCTGACTTTTAAAATGGATCTCTGCTTCTGGGGAACAGGGGGCTATGACCCACACTTCTTGTGCTGGGAGCTAGGGGCCTGGTTATTGACTTTGTGTGATGTGGCCTCTGGTTCTGTCAATTAGAGGCTATATAATGCTGCAGTTTACCTGACCTTGAGGTGGAGTTGGTTGGTATGTGCTGAGGTTAAGGCTGGGGCCAGGTTTTTCTGCTGGCCCTGCATTTCCCAGGGGTTACACTGAAGCTTACTGTGTGAGGTGTGGGGGAGGGGTGGTCTGGCTACTTCAGGTTTTCACCTTTCTAGCCATGGGATAGAGATCAGGTGGGCTCAGCCACCATGGTGCCATGCTGGTATCTGCCAATTGCCCTTGCCATGTGAAAGCACACCTGGGGACCTGTTGATGTTCCTGGTTGGTTCCACCCCCCTGGGGATCAGGATCTCCCTCTGGTCTGCTGAGGTAGGACTTGTTGAGATGCTTCCTGTCCTGTATTGGTCTCCTTTAGCCACAGCAAGAGGGATCCTTCCCATAGATCTCCCTAGCCTCCTGCTGGTCCCACTATTTCAGGATTTCTCCTGGGGCAATATTCTCTGGGTTTTTCAAGGTCAATAAGGTGGCAATGAGAACACCTATGTTTTACTTTTCCATCTTGGCTCCTGGAAGTTCAAGTAGGTGACTTCCACACATTTAGTCTGTGAATTGATAGCCCCAGGAGTAGCTGCTGCTGCCACTGACCCTCTGCTTGTCTCTCAACAAACTCCAATAGACCCCTGTCTTGCACTGGGAGGTTTGGCAATTGCTACTGGTGTGGGTGATTAAGGTCACCAGGGCTCATTCTGGCTCTGCTATGGTTCGGTCTGTGCTGGTGCAGCCTGCACTCTCTACATTCTGTGCTCTCCCTGCCCAGTGCAATAAATACTACTCTTTGACTCTCTGTGCTGTCCAGGGCTGTAAATCTGCCACACTCTGTCTCCTAGTGCATTATGCTACTCTAAAATTTGTTCAGATTCACTTTTTGGAGGTAGCTGAAGCAATTTATGGGAGAGTTCGGGTAAGTCCATGCTTTCACTCTGCTATCTTGGCTCCATCCCCCTAGTCAAGTCTTCTTACAGAGCTTGTTGATCATGGGACTACTGGCTTCTATAGCATTGCCTAATCACCCTTCTCTCAGTAACAGGTAAGAAGGGTGGGGGGGCAACTACCTTTATGTCTCAATAGGATCAATCAAGAGAAGCACAACTTGTTCACTCCTCTAAATCCCCTCTGTCCTCAGTGGGGGTCAGTTGAGTTAGGTACATGAATTCCTCCTATACATTACCCAAATCCCAAATAAGTTGCCCCCACTCACTGACCAGTGTCCAGTTGCTTTATAGGGCAATAGACAAAGAAGGCATTTTGTCAACATTAAGCTCACAGATTAACTTTAGCAGTATTATCATTCTGCACAAGTGTAGTAAATATCAATTATGTCACTCCCATATCTCACGATGCAGTCACAATAAGAACTGTCTGTCACTATGATTCTAGGAATTACTATCTAGGATCCTTGGGGCTATTCTGGGAGTTATTATCCAACACTGGGAAACTAAATATTGCCATGGCCATAGATCCTGAGAAACTAAACTTTAAAAAGGATAACAAAACCCTCCTTACATACACATCCCAATACTATTATTTAATTACAAAAGGAAGTTATTAGAGGCCCAAATTAAAATAGGTTAAACTTCTTCAGGCCACAGGTAGGTTTTTAGCAATTTAATTTCCAAGTATAACTAATAATTAAACTATTTTGTAAATAAATCATATTAAAAGGGAACATTTCAATTAATATCAATTAATTATATTTAATTACTTAAGATTTTTACTTATGAAATCATATTAATGTTAATTACTTTGCTAAGTGGTACACATTTTAATACATTTTTTTCAGGTTTCTTACTGTTTACTTTTAGTAACAACTGAAAACATAGTGAAAATACATGACGCTTCTTCCTCTAAGACAATGGTTCTCAACCTGTGGGTTGCGACTCCTTTGGGGGTCAAACGACCCTTTCACAGGGGTAGCCTAAGACCATCAGAAAACATGTATTTCTGATGGTCTTAGGAACCAAGACACTACACTCTTCTATCTGTCTCCAGGCTGGTCTTCCCACATGCAGACACTCCCAGATACACCCACATAGAAGTATTAAAGGGTCATGACATTAGGAAGGTTGAGAACCACTGCTCTAAGACTAGATACAGACTGACAATGGATGGTTGTTGCAAATCACATGAGGAACAGGAGAGAGTGCACCTTGGCAACCCATCTGCCAATTTATATGACAGGTACAATACTGACTAGTGGAAGGTGGGTGGGTTAAGAGAGGCACAAAGACAAAGCACTCATTATAGCTTTACTTTGTTCCACATCCTCTACATTTTTTTCAAGCTGCCTGAAACCTTTTGTGGACTATATGTTGTACAGGCCTGCTTCAGAGTCTTAAGTATAAAAGAATAATAGCATATAAGTGTGGTTTTGATTTTACTAAATTCCCAGGACTACTTCCAAATTCCATCAAACAGAATGAGAATGATTTTCATTATTATATTATTTATCATATATTTATAATATATAATATGATAATATAATATATATTATTTATAATTATCCTCAGTGTCCAGACCATGGTTTATGTCATGACATGGTTGGGAGGGGAAAAAGGATGGCCAAGTAATTTTTAATGAGAGTGACCTACTCTGGTAGCCAGAGAATTGTTTCTGTCAATTTGTATGCATTTAGTGAAATAGTCTATAACTTCTTCCTTATCAAATTATTGGATATCTAAAATTAATTTTTTCAATTGCCATTTCACTACAGCAAAAACATTATTAAAAATCAGAAAACTCAGAAGACTAAATATCTGTAAAATCTAATACTGAAGCAAAAATATTTTACATGATTAGGTACCTATGCAAAGAGAGGTAAAGGAATGGAGGCACTTCATAATTCTTAGTTTCCAAATAATTTTATATTGTATCACTCTGCTCACTGAAGTTCTGAGCCTTAATTAAAGCTTTTGATGTAAGTAGGAAAATATTCATTGCAGAGGAATGTTGGTTCTTTGTGCGACATCAACAAACTAGGCCTGTCTTCGTTTAGTCATTTTTTAAGTTGTGTCAGACTCTTTGTGACTCCTTTTGGGGTTTTCTCAGTAAAGATACTAAAGTGGTTTTCTCTTTCCTTCTCTAGCTCATATTACAGACAAGGAAACTGAGGCAAACAAGGTTAAGTGACTTACCCAGGGTCTCACAGTTAGCAGCTGTCTGAGGTCAGATTGAATTTAGGAAGATGAATCTTTCTGGCTCCAGGTCTGGTACTCTATCCACTTCCTCCCTGGCTGTCACAAGGCATGTGTAAGAAACACTAATATTTGTAAATTATTATAATCTACTGAGCTATGCTTTAGACCATTTATTTCCTATACATTTTTTTTAGCATTCTCAGAAAGAAATTGTAGCTTTTGATCATTTAAGAGAATAAAAAAGTCATTTTCTTGACCTTGAGAAAATATCTTTCAGTCTATCAAAAAGGAAAAAGAAAAATAAGTAAAAAGCTATACTTCTCTGATGAAATAATAAGATGATTGCCAGCAATTATGAGGTAAGTAGAAGCAGTCCTATTTAATGCTAGGCATTTTACTATCTTCCTCACAGTCTCAAGAAGACTGAAGGAGAGACTGCAGGAAATTGAGTTCCTCAGGTCAGGGGCTCATAGCTATATTATTGGTTTTCCTCCAATACATAGACAAAGGAGTGTGAATCTCCTTTGCTCCCCACCTCCTACTACCCTAAATATCACTTGTGACTTTCAAGGTTGCTCTTGAGGTTGTTGAACCTCAAAATGAATTAGAGCACAAAACCCAACTTAAACTATGTTAACTGTAAAATTTCTGAATTCTGTACCTTGGACCAGCTCGATGACTGTGGAGAATACAGAAATATGTGTGAAGGAGAAACGCAAAAGGACAAAGAGGAATCAGTTTAAATTTTTAGAACAGACTTCTGGTTAAGATGGCAATTTGAAAGGTTATAGAAGAGATCAACCTTCTCACTTATATTCCACAAAAGATCTAAAAAGGTACCTAATTGAAAAATACTCAGGAAATCCAAAGAGGATTGTATAGCCCAGTGGTTCTCAACCTTCCTAATGCTGCAACCCTTTAATACAGTTCCTCATGTTGTGACCCCCAACCATAAAATAATTTTCGTTGCTACTTCATAACTGTAATTTTGCTACTATTATGAATGTAAATGTAAATATCTGATATGCAGGTGTCTTTTCATTGTTACAAATTGAACATAACCCACAGGTTGAGAACTGCTGGTATAGCCCTTCACTCAGCTGAACACTGCATAAAAAGGTAATCAGAAAGCCTACAGGTGTTGGAAGAAGGAGACTTCCTGGGAAGCCAGCATAAATTCTAGTAAACAGGCCTGACAGTTCATAGGTTCATTTTGTTCCCTCTTAGGTTCTACTGTTTTCCCTTGGAACATCAGAACTTAGGGTGTGCCTAGGTGATTATGAAATCTGTATTAAGTCATTGGCATAGAAGACAAGTTTTGTATCTATCAACAGAAAATACAAAGAACTATAGGCTAAGCTTGAGTAAAAACTACTCTCTCTTTACAGTAGACTTCTACCTACTTCAGCAACTTATTTAATCCTTCACACGTATAGCACTTATGAGCTTTTAGAGTCTTGTTTCTAACCACCCCAATCTTCCTGTTACTCCAGACTTATAGTAATACCTTGATTTCTCCCCATCTCTGCAAAGGGGAAGGACCCAAGATTGATAGAGCACCAATAATCAATCCCTTCTTTCACCTGTACCTTCACAAGACACACAACTCGCAGTATAAGTGAAGGGGAAGGATCAAATTCATTTCTACATATTGTAAACTTATTCTTTACAATATGTAGCTTGGCTTTTGACCCTTAATATCCTTTGCTGTTTTATTACCACTGCTAAATTGCTGTCACTGAAGCTGAGAGGTTCCCAGGAAGGGTTGTACATATGTATATATTTCCCCTTCTCCCATCTTCCCCAAGACACTGAAGTACATTTTTTTGTATTTTGTATTTCCCAGAAGTTCTTTTCTCTATTCTCCAGTCTTCTTTTTAAAGACGAAGGGTGCAGTATATGAACATTGATACTGTTTTACATTCTGGTTACACGTGCTACATGTTCATTGGCCTATGGATGATAGGTAGTACTCAGGAGTAGTTGAATCCCTAACCATTTCTGAAATCCTCTTGAAAACTTGATGGTAAAGTCTAAGTTCCTATGTGCACAGGAAGCCAATGCAAGTGCAATAATAGCCTTCTTTTTTATAATTTTTAATTCCTTCCCCCAATTACATGTTAAAACAATTTTTAAATATTTTAAAAAAGTCTGAGTTCCAAGGTATATCACTCCATCCTTCTCTCCCCCATTCCCTTATGGTAAAGAATCCAATATAGGTTATACACATGCAATCATGTAAAACATTCCCATAATAGTAATTTTGTACAAGAAGACACAAAGGAAGAAAAAAAACATCCTTCAGTCTGTATTCAGACAGTATCACTTCTTTCTCTGGAGGCAGATAGCATGCTTTGCCATCAGTACTTTGGAATTGTCTTGGATCATTGTATTGTTCAGCCATTCATATTCTTCATCATACAATATGCTGTTACTGTGTACAATGTAGAGCTGGTTCTACTCACGTCTCTTTGCATAACTTCATATAAGTGTTTCCAGGTTTTTCTGAAGTCATGCTGCTTGGTCATTATTTTTAGTAGCACAATAATATTCCATTGCATTCATATACCACATATACCATATCACCATTCTCCAACTGATGGACATCTTCACGCAGAAACATCTTTCTTTAAAACACACACATACACACACACAAACCCAGATTCTGAGTTCAAATGCCACTTATGATGCTTATATTTGACATGGGCAAGGGCAAGTCATTTAACCTCTATGTCCCTCATTTTCCTCAACTATAAAATGAGAGGGACCACTAGATGACCTTGATAGTTCCTATTAACTTTAAATCTATTACGTGTTATAACTTTGGACATGGGATCAGATTAATTGGTATATTCTTGAGAATTGATCTATTGTAAAAAGACTATTGGTGTAATTTCCCTTCCCACCCTCCCATCCTCCCAAAGCAGCCTGAGCTAAACGACCCTGGCAACCAAATAGGGCAGGTTAACTGGAACTTTGATTTAAGGCATCGAAATCAGAGAAATCTGAAAACTAAGCAACTGTGATCAACAGTTGGCGGGGGGGGAATTAAAGGGAGATAATTTAGAACTGAAAATAAAATGAAATAGAATGAAATAAAAGGAGAGTACTGACAGAATTTATCATCCTTCAAAAGTATACAGCCAGTAGTGTTTAGCACTTGGTCAACAAGAATTAGTAGTTAAGGGGGTGGAGCCAAGATGGTGGTATAGAAGCAGCAAGGTTTTGCAGCTCCCACATAGCCATCTCAAATACCTATAAAATATGACTGTAAACAAATTTTAGGGCTCCAAAACTCCCAAAAATACAGAAAACACATTTCTCGCTGAAGGCAGGTTGGCACAAAGGGCTCATCACAGCCAGCTGGGAGCTGAAATTAGCCCAGCCTGAAACTGTGGCCTGGCCCCAGGGCAGTCAGGAGACACAGCTGGAGTCTTCAGGTGAGTTGATTGGTGGCAACTGGGCAGTTTCCAGATTTATCAAGCCAGAAGAAATAAAGACTAAGAGAAAGGTCAGTGTAATTCAGCTAAATTTGGGGCAGAAAAGTGGTCTGGCCAAATTGCCCTCAGGGCAAGGAAGCAGCAGAAATAGCAGTAGGGGCAGAAACAGCAGCCACCTCCACTCGGCTGTTTCAGAGCTCCTGGCCTGCAGACTGCAGAGGTGCCAAGCAATTGTTCAGAGGCCAAGTGCTCTTGCGTTGAGTGGCCTGGATCCGGATTGTGGTCTTGGGTGGTGGTCCTGCAGTGCATTTTCAGTTAGCCAAAGCTGGTGGGGGCTACCGCACCCCCAAATAGCTCCAGCAGCTGTGAAAACCCCTGCCATTTGGGACAGAGCTTTCCCCGCTGGAAGCAGAGTTCCACAGAGCTAAAAAATCAAGCAATTAATTGACTGGCCAATATGAACAGGAAAAGGAAGCAACGTAAGAACAGTAACTGAACTCTAGAATCCTTTTTGTGGGCAAAAAGGATCAAAGCATGGAATGGGAGGAAGACAA
>JAQQSW010023356.1:0-10287 GCA_028646575.1 Pseudocheirus occidentalis
CCTGAGAATCTATAGATAAGACATAATGTATAAAATCAATTTGTTGGAACAGTCAGTCATGTATCTCTGGACTAGTTAGAAACACTTAAGACCAGACTCCTTCTCTAATGTGATTATGGATACACCTATCTATGTATGGATTGCTAATTGCATTAATTTTACTCTTACTCAATGTATATGTAGTAGAGATTCTGTTGTAGTAATTGCTGAACAACCTTCATTTGCTGTTTTCCAATTAATTTCACTTATGCTTGGTATCAAACATCAGGGGTATATGCATTACATCAAATTTTTGATTTCTTAAAAAAAAGGGGGAAAGTTTGTCAGATTTCTTGTAACTAAATTCACTGCCTTTAATTATTGTTAATTATTTCAACTGCTGTGTCTGCAATCCAAACTGCACAAGAGGCTAATGAATTATCAAAAAAAAGTTTCTGTAGCCTTTAAGACACAACATAATATAGATAAGGATCTTTGGTATAAGATCAATTTATTGCAACAATTAGCATTGTACTTGGGTGATGAGTTAAAAGCATTAAAAACTCAACTGTTACTTAGATGTGATTATGGATATGCATATATTTGTATAACTCCTTTGCTGCCTGTTGGCTTTGATTCTTATGTTTTTTGAGGACAAGATGAATGCTCTAATTCTTGCTGCTTGGCATAATTCCAATATCATCATGGAAATATAAGTGGTCACAAAGTTTTGAACAAAGTATATTCATTTAGTCACTCAGTCATTTAGTAACTCAATCATTCCATCATCCTTAAGGAGATTTGCCTCCTTAAGGGACACAAAGTACAATAGTCAAAGTTCTGCATTCATGGGGCACACTAAATTAACTCGATCAGTCACTTATTCAGTCATCATTTACTATTCAGTCATCAGAAAATACACAAGTCCTTCCACCCCTAGGTCACTAATAAATTACAATTTCTCAGTCGGTACATAGTATCCAAGTAGTCTTCTTTCAGCTTGATTTGGGATGATTTCTCAGACTCCCTGGATCGCCTTCCACGCTCCCAGATCCTACCTGGATTCACCAAACCATCACCAGGGTTTAAAGGCAGACAGCCCCCAGGTCCTTGCCCATCTCTCTCAGCACTTCCTGTTCCGTACTGAAGCTCACAGAGTCCAGTCCACCTTAAATCCTTCACAGTCTCTGTTCGTGGAAAGGTAAGGCTTAACAAAGCCACAAACAGGTTCATGCAAAGTGCCAGCATCACGGTAATGCTTCCTCAGTCTTTGGCAACTCCAGTTGGCCCTTGGACATCTTCAGCAGCTTCCAGAAGCTCCAGTTGGTCCTCAGTCTCATCAGCTACTTAGCAGAACCTCCAGCTGGTTCCCAGAATCAAAATCACTTCACCTAGGCATTAGTTCCTTCCTGTTTCAGCCAACTCCTTCCTCTTATGTCAGCAACAGGAGTTCATACCTTCTGTTTCTTTAATAGAGACTTTATAAATTACTAAATACTAAGTACCTCTCAGCTTAGCAATACAAAAGGAACTTCAAATTTCATTATTATTACACATTCAGAGAAAAAACTGATGGAGCTCTTAATGCAGATTAAAATTTTTTATTTTTACTTTATTAAATGTTTTCGTGATTATTATTATCTTTTGCAAGGGGTAATTTTTTTGGCAAATGTTTCAGCATTTATAACTTGACTAATATGGATGTAAGTGTTACATGATTCCACATATATAAACTATGTCAAATTAATGTACTTTGCATTCTGGGGCAGCCATGTGGTGCAATGGATAGAGAGCCAGGCCTGGAGTCAGGAAGATCTGATTTCAAATCAGGCCTCAGACACTTAACTAACTGTTTGACCTTGGTCAAGTTACTTAACCCTGTTTATCTCAGTTTCCTCATCTGTAAAATGAGCTAGAGAAGGAAAAAGCAAACCACCCCAGTATCTTTGCCAAGAACACTCCAAATGGGGTCATGAAGAATCAGACAGCAATGAAATGACTAAACAACAAATCTGCATTCTAGCCAAACTGAATTACTCAGCCAGTTCCCCAAACTGAATTCTATCTTCCACCTCTTTGGCACTGCAAAGGCCATCTCCCATTCCTGGAATGCATTTGCTCTTTAGCTCTTCCTCTCAGAGTCCTTATCTTCCCTCAAAGCTCAGTTGATCTACCATCTATTCTGCAAGCCCTTCTCTGATCCCTTGTTAATGCTCCCATTTTCTCTTCAGATCTCCTTTTGTTTCATGTTGGGAATGTCTGATTGAATACATTGTTGCTCCCACCAGTTGGTAAGCCAATGTAGAATATCCATGAGTAAGTCAATTCTCTTGTCTTTCAGAAGTCTTCCACAGGGGAGATAATGCCATCTTAGATGGTCTCAGTGTGTGCCAAATCCCCATCGAATATTGTCCCAGCAGGGAATGCCAGTTCAGGAGCATTTTCTAGTTGGTTTCTGATGCTGCAGAATGGTTTGATGCAGAATATGACAAAAGTTAAGGGGACCATGAGTGGAATTTAGGGCATAGAGAAATGGTGGTGGAGACCATACCACAGCAGAGGTTGGCTCCTTGCAGCTTGTGGAGTTTAGATTGTGAGAAACAGGCAGTATTACATGGGAGTTAGCTTTCAGGTGGTCCCTGGAGAATTGCAGGAATAAATGACAATGTAGTGCAGAAGGGGACGTTCAGATCATGGCCAGGCTGGGTGGAGTACTGAGTGTTCTCCAGAGGTACTCCCTGGAGGTCTTTAAGCAAAGGCTGCATGACCCTTGTAGGGAGTGATTTAAAAGGAATTCTTGTTCAGGTATTAATTGGATGAATCGGCCTCTGACCCCTTGCAATTCTGAGATCATATGATTACATGAATTCCATTTAAGAAACTTTTATGGAAAACAAATTCTGGGCAAACCATTGTGGATAGAAACCAAAATGAAACAGCTGACAAACTATTCAGAAACTCCTTTGAGGAATTCATGTTTTCCTAAGACACCATAACATGTGCATAAATAAATATAAGTAACAGGTGCTCTTTATTGTCAACTACTGTTTGTGGTCTCTAGCTTAGTGGATAAAAAGTACCTCCACTACCTTGTTTGTCAACTGGATTAAACTGACAACTCTCCAGAAATGTATATTCTCTCACTCTTCTTCTTCCCTAATGGAAGAATGCTAATGCTTTTTATGAATTTTCAAATGAAATGCTGATATATTTTATTTTTATATCATCTATATGTCGCAATGCATTCCTCTATTTCCCCCTTCCAGAGAGCCAACTTTTATAAAATAAAAATTAAAAAGGGGAAAAAGCTTCACCCATTATCGAAAAAAACCTGATGTATGCAGCATGTCACAGCCATTGTCTTTTACCTCTGCAAAGAAGTGAGAGGGGAGAGGGGAAAGAGTAACCTCTACTCTTGTCAGTCTGAGTAGAAGCCTGTTATTTCTTTATTTTCAGCTCTCGTCCTAAAATCCAAATTCCACTCTCAAAAACCATCTTCTGAATGAGCTGAATAGGAGAAAACAGACTGGGGAAACTTCTGTGACTTTTCCAAGTTCACAAATCTAACAAATTTGGGGTGTCAAGATGGATGAAGGAAAGTGCAGAGCCCAGCTGTTCCTTAATTCCAAGCTCAGACAGTATGCCACAGGGCCCTGGTCGTAGTAGAACAGGGCAAAGTAGAGAAAGGGATTGATGGTATCTAGGGTGACATCACAATATATTGCTTTTCTTTTCCAGATTTCCATTGCAACTGAGATTGGCAACCTCCTACGAAATGCTTTAGCCACCCTCCCAAATCCTCAAACCCCCTTGCAATTATTTCAAGCAACACAATTTTGGTTTGACTGATAGGCCACTGGTGAAACTTGAAATGAGCTTGCACAACTGATCACTTCTCTCTTTTTCCATAACCAGGGATGCAATTTGAGTTCAAAAAGACTGGAGAGACATACATTCAGAATCATAGACTTAATAGAGACCACAGAGATACACCGTCTAGTCCAATTCCACATCTGAATGATTTTGGTACTTGGGAGCAGTCATGACTTTATCCATATATTTTTTTCTCTGATACAGGTCTTATTTACACACATTCATTCACTCAATTAATAAGCAAAAGCAGAACAATAACACTTGCACCATCTGTCTCAGCGGGTTATTGAGAGTTAGCACTTAATTAGTAAGTCGTAAAATACCATATAAATATTACATGATGCAATTATCCTGGCTTTTAAAGCCTAAAAACTTTGTTAACATGGGTTGATCTAGAACTTAGTTCTGCTCTCTTCTGGGAACATGGTCAGGATTAGAAATTCCCCAAAGACGTTTGGGAATCATGCTAAGTGTCCTGTTGGAAATGAATGAGTGAAGTGCGTGATGCTGGGTGGGTGTTGGGTTGTGGTGTTCGCTGCGCCAACCAAAGGCAGCTCATACCTCAAATTTTGGCTTGCAGTTTGAAGCAAAAAGTCCACCAAGTGACATTTGCCTAGAGTCGCCTCTTGGGCTGAAGGAAGGTAATTGTCTGGCCTGTGATATTCTGTTAGCTGGACACTCTATGGGGTTGACCTGTGAGCACGCAGATTTGGTGAGTTGAGTAGGACAGAGGCAGGGAGGAGGAAGGTTTTACTAGGGGGAATTAAGGGACCAAAAATCTCTGGTTGACCCTTGGACTCTCTGCTTTTAGACAACTGGGGCTTGAGCATTTTGGGAAGGATCAGAGAATACAGAGGTCAGTTTAAGAAACCCTAACTCTATTGCAAAATTCCTTGAGTAAATGGAAAGGCAACCAGTGTGTTAGCTTACTGGACCACCCACCCATCTGCAGGCCCTCCAGGATTTCGTAAGATAGAGAAAGATGGGGAAAATATTTATTTTCTAACAACCCAGTCTTTCTGCTCTCCTCCTCTACCTGTTCCCCATACTTCCCCTCTTCCCCCAACACTTCCCTTTGGTTAACTCTGGGGCCCCATGAGGAAATTAAAGGAGGGAACAAGAAGTGACCAATGACAAAAGAACAGGGGAAACCACAGACCTCAGGGAACTTTTGGAACCCAATGACTAAAGGTGTGTATTGCCCTTGTGTAAGGATGAGGGAGAGCCAGTGAATAAAGGATAGCTCCTTTCTGCCCTTAGCATTGAGAGCCAAGAGCATAAGAATGCAGGGCTCAACCAAACAGGTACCCATATTGGTTCTGGGGCTACTCAGCCTGATGACTGCACTTGCTTATGCCCAGGATCAGATATATCAGGATTTGGTGAATGGATTCATCAAGGAATACAACACAAATTCAGGATCAGAAAACCTCTTTCGTCTCTCAATCTTGAATCTGCAATCTGAGGAAGTGAGTAGTATTGGGATGGTGGGTGAGGGCTCCACCTGCCAAGATTCCCTAATATGACCCCTTCCCTCCAGAAAACCCTGGTCGCCTTGTAGGCAAGCATTGTGATTTCGTGGAAAGAAATACAGCTACATGACAGAGTGGACAGAGCACTAGTCCTGAAAGTCAGGGAAGCCTGAGGTCAGATATTCTCTCAGACACTTACTGTGTGGCTGGGGAAATAATTTAATCTCTGCCTCAGTTTCCTCAACTGTGAAGTAGGTATAATAATAGCACCTACCTCCTAGAGCCATTGTGAGGGTCATATGAGATAATAATTGTAAAGCACTTGGTTCATTGCCTGGCATGTAGTAGCCATGCATGTATATGTGTATATATATATATATATGTATATATACATATTTACATGTATATATATATGTATGTGTATACACACATATATGTCTAAATATTCCCTATTATTATTGGAGTCAGAAGACCTGAGTTCTCATTCCAGGTCTGACACATTTTTCTGGCTCAGAACAAGGTATCTTCCATCTCCAAGTTTCTGTTTTCCTATCTGTAAATTGGGGATAATAATCCATGCCTGGCTTCTCTCACAGTAGCCCTCTGGGGACTCCCCAGCCTTGAATTCCCTTCCCCTTCTCCCTGACTTGCCAGTCCTGCCCCCACCTCAGAGCAGAGCTCAAGCTCCCCATCAGCACGGCCAGGCCAGAGGGATCTCTCCTCCCTCCCCTTACCCTACAGCACTGCATGGGATCACAGGCTGTTAGCTGGAAGGGACTTTAGATGTCCCTGAGTTTAACTCCCTCCATTTACAAAGTGGGAAATCCTGGTCCAGAGAAATGAAGGATAAACAGCAGTAAGTAACAGAACTGGGAATGAGGGAATGAACAAATGGATGAATGAATGAATGAATGAATGAATGAATGAATGAAAAGGCATTTCTGAATCCAGTGCTTTCACTGGGACCATGATGATGTCTAAGGGCCCTTCCAGCACTAAATACCTTGCTCCTGATCCCAGAGGACTCAGATGTGGCCTAGATCTAAAAGACCGTCCTGCATTTCTCCCCAGAATAATGATCCAGCTACTCCTCAACCTCTGAGCTTCACCATCAAGGAGACTGTGTGCCCCAATACTGAAAATCGCAATCCAGATGAATGTGACTTCAAGGAAAATGGGGTGAGAGTGTCCTGGGCTGGGGAGGGAGTCTGACTGAATGAGTCCCTTTCTGGGAATATTCCCCTCTTGGGGCAGGGAGGGTGCTGAACTTTGCTTTCCTGTTGCCCTGAGGCAAGTGATTTGTCCAAGATGAGAGGCTGAAAAACCCTTCTAGTGGGCTGCCTTGGGACAAAACTTGAACTTGCTGTCAGTCCTGGCAAGTCAGCGGCAGAGGTTACAGACTAGCAGTCCTGAACTCTCTCTGCAACCCTTCACAGGTAGTGAAAGAATGCATTGGAACCATTGCCCTGGATTCTCCCAACCCCTCTGTTGATATTTCCTGTGCTGGGGTAAGTGATGAATCTTCACTAGGAGGCCTGGAGAAGAGCCCAAACCTCTTAGGGTCTATGTTGCCTTCTCTCTTGGAGGCTGCTGGGATTGATCTGTAGCTACAAGGGCTTGGAATCAACTTTGACCCTTCTGCCTTCTTTCCAACCTTAGCCTCAGCATAGCCTCCCCTTTCTTCTTTCAGATTCCAGGAGGGGATGTAGATACAGAGGCAGGAGCATTTCTCTCCCCCATTCACCTCACTCATCCCCAGCTCTGGAATTAGAGAGGTCTCTGACTTCAGAGTCCAAGGGGAAAAGGGAGGAAGTAAAAAAGGCTAATAGGACAGAAAGGGTCTAAACCTGTTTCCAAAGATTCAGTTTGAGGATTTTGAACTGCAGGGAGCCATAGAAATGATCTGGTCAAACTCCCCTTTCCCCAGTTTTCAGAGAAGAAAACAGGTTCAGAAATATGAAATGATCTTACCCCAAAGTCATTAGAGTTAATGAATGAGCTGAAACAGGCCTTCTGACTCAGTCCAACTATCTTGCTAATTCCCAGGGCTCGGTGATGAGATGGAGTAGGGGAACTAGTGTGGGGTGTGCTGGGGGCATAATCTCTATCCCTGCCAATCACTCTGAAGAGCAGGCTCTGAGTTCAGATGGTCATACCAGGGGCATAGTCAGTGTGACCTGGCTCCAGGGTGTTCCTGGAGGGTAGGAGCTTCAAAGGGCTGGGCTAAGGATTTCTGGTTCTCTACATCTTCTGGGCACAGAAACAGGAGGAGGGTGTCCTTCTTATCTTTTTCAAAATGAACATGAAGAAGCCCCTGAGGCTTTAGCTTTCTGTGCTGGTGCAGCACTGGCTTTAGAGATGCAAGGCTGCAGATTTGGGGGTGAGTCCTGGGTCTGTCACCTGCCAGCTGGGTCAGGATCTGTCTCATGTTTCCTCCTTCCTAATGGGGAGGTTGCAGCAGGTGACTGTGGAGGGTCCTCAAGTTACTCCATTCCTAGAGTGGGCAGGTTTTTCTTCCCTCTTCAGCCTGACTCCTCAGAGGCCCTGGACTAAGAAGTTCTGTTTGTCTTTCCTCTACAGCCTCAAAACATCAAGAGTGATGGAATCATCAGAGAGATTGGGGATATATTCAAGAGTCTGCGTAACAAATTTAAGAACAGAATTAAAAATACACTTAATAATGTAATTAACAAATTGTTCCCATAGGAAGTGAAAGTGTTATGTGAGAATGAGCCTTAGTTTCTGTTTAACGGCCCTACATTATGCTTTAGTCTCCTCAGATTAATAAATTCCAGTTTTATTCTTCTTGCCTCTGTGTTTTCTTATTTAGGTGCTTATAATATACTCTTTGACTGCACTTAAAAAGTTTAAAAAAACACCAACCGATTCTTTGCTGAAGGAGTTTATAATCTAAGAGGGGTGGGTGTGGGAGCAGGAATGGAAGCACATAATGTAATATGTGGCACTGGGTGGGGACCAAGCAATGTCTAGACAAAGTGGTCTAGTAACTCTGAGAGAGAGAGATCACTTCATGATTAGGCTTGTCAGGGGCAAGAGACCTGTAAAGGCTTCATGGAAGAAGTGGTGGGTGAGCTGGACCTTGGAGGAAGGAAAGGCTTTCACTGGCACATTCCAGGTACAGGGAACTCTCTTTGGGTAGCTCAAGATAAGACTATGGAACAGCAAGAAATCTATTTTGCCAGCAAAATGCTTAGAGCATTAAGGGGTGCAGTTTGTAAGGTGGTGTAGGTAGACTGGGGTGAAGAGAATCTTAAATATCAGGCCATTCCCAGGAGTTTGTAAATTATCCTATAGACAATAGGAAATCCCTGAAAGTTTTTTGTTTGTTTCTATTTGTTTTAAGCAGAGAAGGGACAAGATCATATATTTTCATTAGGAAGATAATTTCATTAGGAAGCTGTGTCGACAATGGAGTGGAGAAGGTTAGTATTAGACAGAGGGGGATTAATAGCAATTGTAGTAAGTGAAAGCTGATGAGAGCTTGCTCAAGGCTGGTAGTTATAGGAATGAAAAAAAGGGGTTGGATGGGAAAGGTGAACTGGACAGGATAGGAGGGAGAATGGACCAGATTTGGCAACTGACTGGATGAGGCTCATGGTGGAGAAGGCAGAGTGAAAGTTGACTCCATTACCTGGGAATGCGCTACCTGCTTAGACCCAGTGCTCTTTAGAGAACCCAGTCCAGTGATTCTTGTCATTGAATCATCTGCAGTGTATATGGGGAGAAGTGAAATGAAGACTTGACTCTTTGAATAAGAAATAATTTTATTAGCAAGAAGTGAAATTAGATCTAGATCTCTTTTCCCTGTTTCCCCAAACCAGTATCACACTTGGACCCTGAACTGCTCAGACAGTCAGAGCTCCACACGCAGACTAGGGTAGCAAACCACTCACTTGCTCTAGTCTTTGCCCATTGCCAATTCTCTGAATTAGAGACTCCCTCTCCTTGCTCTAGACTTAAAAATAGGCACACAGTCAACAGAACTCCCATGTTTTCACCCACTCCCTCCTTATTACCTCTGTAGAGAGTCAACTTAAATTTCAGAGTCTTAAAATCTGCAGCCGTTTCTTCAGTAAGTAGCATCAAAGGAATGAATGTCTGTGAATGTCTGGCCACTTGTAGCCTGGCAAAACAACCCAGCAGGCCTATAAATAGGATAGAGTGGTGGAAGTTTTATTCAGGGAATGGACTTTTGGAGACATGATTGATTAGTCTCTGTGGCAGTCCTCCAGCTTGTCTCTTGTCCCTCATCTGGTCCTAGACTGCCACCAACCCTCCCGAGGGTCTCACTAAGACCTTTCTTCCTTGGCTTATACTCCCAGACCACTCCTATCTACAAACTATCTCCTTCTCCACACCATTGTCACATCCTCCCAGAAACTGATGGTCTGGGTACCATCATTTATTCTTTCAGAGCATAGGGCATAACCTTACTTGGGATAGACTGTCTTTTAATCTCAATTCCACCCATCCTCAGCTGAATTTGCTTTGGGCTTAAGATTCCTACTTTTGATTTAGATCTTGTCATTATGTTTCTGAGGCATAATGATTTTGCTTTTCAACTAGGCAATCCCCAGATCCTATCACAAGTTCAAAATGACCAGAAGATATGAATGGCCATGAAGGTGGCTGAAGCAGGTGCTGTGGAACTCTTAGAACATGGTCAATTGTCAAGTTTATCCAACACATCTTGGGCCATTGCCAGTCGTCTTGACTTTTGTCTTGGACTAATCTAATGACTAATATAAGAGGCACTAAGATATCAGGAAATCTCATTCCAAATAACTATGAAATGTATAAAATTTGGGGATATTCAACTTATCACTAGGTGCGATATTTAGATATAATTACAAAGAACTGTTTATTTATTTATTTTTTCATCATTCCCTAAGCCAAATTTAATGATAGTAATTGAAAGTAAAGTTGTAACAGTTATCCCTTG
>JAQQSW010023357.1:0-10287 GCA_028646575.1 Pseudocheirus occidentalis
CACAATTTTAAATAGCCTCCTCTCTAGACTTTTGGTTTTTTAAGAATTTGGAAATATTTGATGGTGCTAGGTATTGGCTGGTTTATGAGAGCGGCTTGATAAGGAACATGGTGCCCTGGTGACAGAACAGACTCTGGTGAGGCTCGCTCTTTCTTGCCTTTTCCTGGAGTTACATTTTTGTTTCTTTCTTCTTGTACAACTTTCTTTTCTTTTTTTTTAATTTGTAATTTTTATTAAATTCTTTATTTTTGGTTTTTAACATTCACTTCCATACATTTTTAAATTTCCTCCCTTCCCAAGATGGTTTCTTTTCTTTTCTTTTTTAACACAAGTTTGGAGTGGAAATAAACCACATTCCATGTGAAGAAGTGCAGAAGGATATTATTCTATTTCTGTAATTCTCATTTGATTCCACAGCCATTTGTGGCTGGCCTGCTCTGGGGCTGTTGCACCTCCTTGCCTCTACTTAGAATCTCTGCCTCTCTCTTTGATGAACTGGTTGTCAGATGAAGCAAACAGCCTCTACAGGGACCATGGCAGCAGCAACATATGAAAGCAGGGGCCCAAAGAAGAGATTCCCCAAAGGATCTTCCCTTCTCCTTAAAAGAGGTGGGGGCCTATGGGCATGAAACACTGTGTATCATGTCAGACTCTGGTGGTGGTATATTTGTCAGTTTTGCTAAACTGGTTTTTTTTCCTTTTTAAAGTTATTTTTGAATAAGGCATGAGGAATATACTGAACATGTAAATGATGCAAAACAAAAGTTATTAACAAGCATTTCAAAAATAAATCTAGTCTCCCTCCAGACTCAGTTTCCAGCATTATCAATATTAGGCATTTCCTGGTCTCCCACTGGCTAATGCTGCCTGGCACACAGTAGGTGCTTAATGAATGCTAAATTGCCTCTGCCCCACCCTGAACCCTGTGGATCTGCACAGTGCTGGTCATAGATTTCCTGGCCTGATTCCCTGATCTGGGAGTTCTTCAGTTTCCTTCAGGAGAATGTAGCCTCCTTGAGGCCAAGTTCTGGTTCCACTTTTCTTTTTATCTCCAGCAAAGAACTGAAATCTGGTGTATAATAGGCACTTAATTAATTCTTTTTAAATTGTCTTCAATTGAATTAAATCATTAAAAGCCAGATGGTCCAATTCTTTAACCACTGGATGACTCAAAATGTGTTGGGGGTTTTTCTCAGACTTAAAAAAATAACCCAAACCCCCACTTTGGTTGTGTTGCAATATCGCCCCAGGATTTCACTTCAAAGCTGTGGCAGCCCCCTCCCACTCCGGGCCAGCCTGGCCCAGGGCTCTCAGCTATAGCTGGCCTGCTGCTGCTCTAGGGTTCCACTGGGCTAGCTTTCCTCCTGGGAATTGGCCTCCCTTTACTGAAGTCTTTGGACTTCAAGGATTTTATGAAAAATGGATAGGGAAGCAGTGAGGGCTGGTAGATGACCCTATAGAGGGCAGGTAAAGTGTTATGGAATGAGAGGAAAAGGAAGCTAGATTTGGAGGCAGAAGAGCTGAGTTCAGATTCCAGAAATACGGCTTCTTACTTTGGCAGCAAGTAGTAAAGGTGGTGTCATCCCTCTCCCCCACCAAGTTTCAGTTTTCTTTTCTATAAAATATAGGGTAGGACTTGCAGACATGGGGGAGAGGACTTCTTAGGTTTATGATCTTTCCTTACAAATTGAAATGATGCCTTTTAAAGAAACCCATGTCCTGGCAATTGCTTCCCACCGGAAAGAAAAGGGCTGGTAGCACAGGTCCAGTGGCACAGGCTGAGCTGCTCTCAAAGTTTAGAGGGCACCATCACCACAGGGTTGACAGCCATGCCACATCCACTGAGGGAGACAAGGCCTGAGCTATGAAATGGGTATGCTCTGTGTTGGTGGAGGGAGGCCTCCAAGTACTTCATTATTCTAGTTCCTTCATTCAGGAACATCTCCAGTCATCCTGATCTATATCTTACCATTGGACCCAGATGGCTCCAGAGGAGAAAGTGAGGCTGGTGAACTCACACAATGCTCCCTCACTTAAATCCAATTCACTTGAAGTCATGGTGTCACCTTCTTGATGTGATGGGCCTCTTCCTTCATGCTTAAGGATTCTACTGGTGGAAAATAAATGTAGTACAGGCAGGTGAGCAGCAGAGTGCATCCAATCAATTCTGCTCCCATGCACCTAGTAAATCAGCCAGTCCCTGAGGCAGCATTTATTAAGTGAGGGTCTGTCTTGTACTAGGTTCTGTCTTAAACTCTTGGGGTGCAAAGAAAGAATAACAACAACAACAAGAGTCCTTGCTCTCAAGAAGTTCACATTTTATGGGGGAAACAACATATGAAAAACCCGGGATGAGAGGCATATGTCAGGACAAACTGACTGTGGTCTCGGAGGGAGGGTGCTGCAATTAAGGGCACTGGGAAGGGCTTCATGTGGAAAATAGGACATTAGCAGAGATGGGAAAGAAAGCAGAGAATCCAGAGGCAGAAGTGTTGAGGCTGAGCAGGGTTAGCTTCTCCTAGGCATGGAGAACATCCCATGGGAACCTCAGGAGTGGGGAGATGGGGTACAGGGCTCCAGGAACAGCAAGGAGGCCAATGTTGCTGATATAAGAGGTTGGAAGGAGGAATATG
The DNA here is from genome assembly GCA_028646575.1 of Pseudocheirus occidentalis. Taxonomy (NCBI): domain Eukaryota; kingdom Metazoa; phylum Chordata; class Mammalia; order Diprotodontia; family Pseudocheiridae; genus Pseudocheirus; species Pseudocheirus occidentalis. The sequence continues at coordinate 2,634 of JAQQSW010023357.1, forward strand.
TAAAAAGTCTGGCTTGGTAGGAAAGGGACAGATTATGAAAGGCTTCAAAAGCCAGAGGATTTTATGTCTGATCTTGGAAGTACTAGGGAGCCATGGGAGTTTATTGAAAGGAGACATGGGCAGACTTGCCCTTGAGGAAGATCACTGATGGCTGAGTGGAAGATGGACAGGAGTGGGGGGAGACCCCACCCCCAAGCAGAGCAGGCCAGGTGTGAGGTGGTGAGGGCCTCCACAGGGCCACGAATGTGTCAGAGGAGAGAGGAGAGGGCAAGGAAGACGCGGGACTGGGGAGACTTCCAGGAGAGAAAACAACAGCAGAAAACCATTTTTGTTCGCAAAAAGGTTTGTGCCACCAGCAATCTTTAAGTTGAGTCAAGGCCCTGAGAATAGCTGGATCTGCTTTTCTGTATGTTTTCTAAATTTAAAAATCACATGCTAAAGCCAAAGGGCCCTCCTGGGCTGGTGATAGCGTGATGACACTTGAAATGTGTAGCAAGGGAAGAAACTTTGCGAAGGCGACCTTTTCGGGGGGCCCTGACATTCTGCTTCCACAAAGATGTCAGCCTAGCTTGGGTCACACAGAGTTCAGGACTTCCTTGCCTTTGTTTGAATCCAAGAATATGCTGATGATGGACACAAGTGACTTGTCTTGGCTATTTGAATCAAGACATGTCCGTCTTGTTCTTCAAAGTGTGACTTTTCTGAAGTTCGAAATGTTTCCAGGTTGAAGTTTTCTACTCCTGCTGTTCTTGGCGAGGGTACCCAGCAGACCTCTGGCTGTCATAAAAGGTTGGCCTATCATTTTCACTTTTCCTCATTCTGATGTTTGAGGCTCTGTCTTCTGTGTGCTCAGACTGTAAAAGAATTATTCTGGCTATGCTTGATTTCAAGCATAAATATTCCATATGGTAGAACCCAAAGGCAAGGTGTTGATCATGGAGAAGCAACCCCCATGGATCATCTGTCCAGTTGTGCCAAAGATTGGTTCAGAGCTAGAAGTGTCTTGAACTTGGAGTCACAAGACACAGACTGCAATCCTAGAATTTATACTTGCTATCATGAAGTCACTGAACCTGAAGAAGCCTCTGTTTCCTCATCAGTAAAATAAGAAGCCTCTTTAATAGCTTCCCACTCTGAATTGGTGATTCTGTGATCTCCTGTCCCCATAGCTCTGAATTCACACAATTGATGGGAGATCATGTATCTTCAACTTTCATTTATAACCAAAGTATCAACCAGTACACAGAAAAAATGACTCATGGGCTTTCAATGGACCCTCATTAAACAAAGACAGAGCAGCCACAAGATTTGGCTTGCCCTCAGGGGGCTTATCTTCCAGTGCAGTCAGTGGTGGATATCACAGGTATGCAAAGAGGCATAGGAAGGGATTGTCTGGATTTATGGGCAATGGCTGCTTGTTTTTTCTTACTCCTAAATTCAAGCCACTCTCTCTAGTTCACTTCCTACCTAAATATTTTCCCTCCTTCATCCCTACTTTTTCTTAGATCCAACTAGTATCAAGAAATCACTTAGACTCCATATCATTTTGAAAGACAAGACCAATATATTTAAGTGATCAAACATATACTAGCTTCCCCATCCCCCAGGTAAATATCTTGTCCTTTGCCAGGGACAGAAACAGGTAAGGTGAGTCTAGTCATGTCCCAGTGCCAAGGCCAAACCAGGATGTCAGAAAGCCTGGAAAAATGGTATGTCTCTCATCACCAGAATTCACTTTGATAAAGAACTTTGCCCTTGCCCAAAAAAATGATCATCAGGCTGGGGCCCTTAGGTGCTAGATGGACATTTAATCTTTCCTCCTTTGCAGGAGAGGGTTCCAGCTCTGTGGGATCCCAAGTATCTGAGACTGAAATTCTCTCACTTTGCAACTCCGATATATTCAGGGTGTGGAAGAGATTGTTAGCACACTCTCCCTGGTTAAGGGGGCATGAGGGGTCTGGCCCCAGCCATCTGCACCCTTGTTTCAGGGTCCCTCATCCTCTGTGGTTTGTATCTTCCAGAAATATTTGCAATTATTTTCTTTTCTGTGAATATGCACCTTCTGGGAAAGGAAACATCCTTGTTCCCAATGGCAAGTGGAGCCTGAAGGATATCACAATCGATGCAAGATGGTTTGAGGAGGGAAAGTTAACTGTGGGAATTGGGAGGCAACATCCTAGATTGGGTGGTACCTGAGCTGGGCATTGAAGAAGGGAGGGAGGCAGGCAGAAAGGATTCCAGATGTGACTCCTATCCAGGCAAAACCATAGAGGGGGACAAGGAAGTGTGAATGGAAAGGAGCCCCAAAGAGGCCAATTTGGTAGAAACCAGAAAGAGAATAATGGAAAATGAGTCTGGAAAGGTTGACAGGAGCCAGCTTGGAAAGGTCCCTGGCGGGCAGGGAGGGAAGGGGTGTGGTTTCTTCTACAAACAACAGAGAACCACTGAACATTTTGGAGAAAGGGAGCGGCATGGTCAGGCTTCTGCTTTAGGAAGAAGATTCTGGCTGTCTTGGGGGCTTATATAGACTTTACAAAGGCTCTCTGTCACTTATAGAACTCAGTAAACCACTAAAAATGGCCACCATAATTTATTCCTTTATTTTGAGGACTAAAAAATTCTCATATAAATTTCTACAGGAAAATTTTTATCAAATAAAACTGAGCCCTTTTTTTTTTTTGTAGTTGAGGAAATAGGAGTTCCAAATGAATCTTCCAGAGATATTTGGAAAATAGTTCAAAGAAACAAGTACCAGAAGCAGAATTCCCCCTTCCTTCTCTTATTGTTATATCTCTTTGCAGAAGTCCCTGTGCCAATGGATGGGTGAGCACCCCTTCCAAAGCTGCCTATTGGAGATGTCCTGTGCCTGCCTGTCCCAAGCCACTGCTGGCCAGCTCCTCCCATGAGTTCAGCTCAACTTCTCCCTTAATCAATCAATCAATAAACATTTCTTAAGCACCTACTGTATACCAGGCACTGTGGTCAGTACTGAAAAATGTCTTCCTTGAGTTCTCTTGATACTTTCTGAATGATAATGGAGTGACCAGACCATCCCTTGCCTCTCATCTTATGTACAAACAACTTACCAATTATACCCATGAAGCAAACAAGCAAAGAAACCCAAAGAGAAACATTCAGCTTTGGAGCGCATGTGGCAGAGATTCTAAGTTTACAGCATTCTGGATTGAGAGATGGAGATTATCTTAGAGATTGTTTTCTCCAGATCCCTCATTTACCAGATGAGGAAAAGGAAGAGCAGAGAAGTGGAGTGATTTGCCCAATGTCACCCAGAGAGGAAAAGGCAGGATTCAAATCCAGGTCTTTGGACTCCAAAGTCAGACCCATTTTCATTACATCATCTTAGACACCCTTACCAACCCCATTGAACCCAACCCATTGGTTATCAAGATAGACTTACCCTGATAATGCCAGTATTCAGTGATGCAACTTTCCATGCTTATGGACCTCTTTGAATGAGAATTAACTCACTCTTTCAATTAAACTGGCTCTGCACCAGCAGGGCAGGTGGCCCCAAGTCCCAATGCCTTGGCTGTGTCTGTTCTTCAGCCCAAGACACTGGGAACCCTGCTCCCAAGCCACGGTGGCAAATGCTTGGAGGGCAGGCTGCTTTGGATTAGGCTTGTATGCCACAGATGTTTACATTTTGGTCAAACAAAAGCGTATCATCATTAGAACAATTCTGGAAGGAAATTAATTGAGCCTCCGCCCTCTGAGCCCTTCATGGGAAATAGAAGCAGCTGGCCTGATTGACCCAGTGCTATTCACAGCCCAGGCAACAGACCTGCTATTGTTCAGCTCCTTGTCAGCCTGGGCTGAGTCAGGCAGCCAGAGCAGGCATCCTCCTCCCTCTTCCCAGTAGTCTGAGAACATCTGAATCCACCTCAGAAGCCTGGCTATGACCTCCCCTTGTAGAAGATGACCAAAATCCCAGCAGAAGGATTGGGTGGAGTTGGGGGAAGGCTGAACAGGCTAGAAAAAACAAGCTTGTTTGGAATCTCAAGTCAACACTTCTCAACACCAACTCCAGACACGTATAAGTATTCGTCCAACATCTTGGAGGAAGCCAGGGACCTACATGATTTTTCATTGCCCTTTTCTAGGCCCAAAGGCCTGCCTACATGCAGAGGTACTATTGTCAGGGTAATGTTGGATTTAGGTTTTGAGAATCCATCTTGGAAATGGAGAGGACTTTGGAGGCTGCTGAAGCCAACTGGTACCTGATGCACAATCCTTTCGTGAACATAGTTGACAAGTGTTCCTTTGGCCACTACTTGAAGACCTCTAGGAGGAAAAACAAAAACAAAAAACAAAACCTCACTATCTTGAGGCAACCCTGCCTCTTCTGAGGATACATTTCGTGGTCATAAAGGTTTTCTTCATACCAAACTTCAATTTCCTTCTGTAGAACTTTGACACATTGGGCCTTTCTTTGTCCAAAGTACGATTTGGATCCTTTCAGATCCTTGAAGACAGCTACCTTGTTCCCCCTAAAACTTCTCTTACCCAAACTAAACATGTCAATTCCTTTAACTGATCCATATTGAACATGGACACAGGGTCCTTTGTCATCCTGGAGGCCTTCTCTGGATGCTCTACAGCTTCTCAATCTCTTCCCTAAAAAGGTATAACCAAACTAAACCCAGGGATCCTGATGGGCTCTGACTGGGGCAGAACAGAGGAAATATCTCTCAATGGTTCTGTTGAGGTCCACAAATTGTTTTAATAAAATAGATTCCTTTTAAAACATTTTGAAAACCTTCTGAGTCAGAAAATCCCATCTCTTCTCTTTGGGGGCAGTTTATGACTCAACCCAACTCAATTCTGGAGAGCTTCTGACTTGAGTCTGTTCAGTTATTTTGCCACAGTTCTGAAGCACAGTTCTTTGCTTGATCCATTCAACACAAACAGACCAAAGGAAGTCATCTGAAGAGGGGTATGAGGAGTGGGGCTGATGAGGGCAATTTATCTGCCAAAGGAATAAGAACCTATGATGTAATGGCACTTTCTTGTTGCAAAGAATTCTGCAGAAGACATTTACTTGATCCTCATACTACCCCAAGAGACAAATGCTCTAAGGATTATTTCCCCCTGTTTTATGATAAGGCAACTGGGATTGAGATAGATTAGGGGACTTCTTCAAGGTCCCACACCTAGTATGGGAAGGAGGTAGTTGATTGTGCTTAGGCTCTCCTCCCTTTATGTGGAGAACTCTCTCTGCTATGCTTCCCTCAGGTGGGCCTTTGGCAATGGGGTTCTAGACACCTGACCCATTTCATTTTGTAGTAGCCTCTGGCATTCTTTCATCCTGGTGCTAAAACTAGATAATCACTCATGAACAATTAAGGAAATAAAAAATATTGTTTACGCAATCCTAATTGTTGTTCTTTCAGACTATTCTAACACATTTCTCCTGGAACATCTTTGTCTTATTAAACTGGTTCCTGAAATAGTTGTGTGTTTTTCTGTATTTACTTCTCTGTATATGAAGAGACAGTGGGAAGATAACTGAGTAGAGACTGGGACTCCCAACCTCTCCCTTCAAACAACTTTAAACTGATGCTTCAGATCAAATTTTGGAGCAACAAAAGTGCAGAAAGAGGCATTTCTTCCAGGCTGAGACAATTTAGGAGGTCTGCAGGTGAGGTCTTTAACATGGGGTGGGCACACGTCTACAGCATAGTGGAGCACTAGTGATGAACCTTGGAGGTGGCAGTGACAGCTTTAGGAACTCTCAGTCCAGAGATGTGAAGGGGATCAGATAACTGGTCAGAGAACCCTGAGCTAGCACTGGGTACAACTGGTATGGACCGACAGCACTATTGTCCATAAGAAGTTCTGGGTTACCATTCCAGCTCTGAACAGAATGCTTTTAGTCAGTCACAAGGGAGCGGAGGCCCTGGGCTCAGTTCTATAGTGGAGAAGAGTATTGGGGCTCATGGCTTCAGGGGACCAGGGTCCTTTCTTGGTAAATACCAGAGTGCAAACCAAGAGAGCAGTGACTGGAGAGGATTTTTTTGGAGAGGGGGGATCCACAGCTGCTGTGGCAGTTTCCAGAAATATCAACCCATAGGTGCCAAAGACAAAGTAAAAGGTCAGTGGAAATCTGTTGGAATGGGGCTGGGGATGGGGTATCATCTGGCTTTTGCCCCTGGAGCAAGAAGCAACAGAGACACAGGGGCCATGCAGCCACCTCCACATGGCTGCTTCAGAGCTCCTGGCATGCAGATCATAGTGGGGCCAAGCAAACATGCACTCTTGCCTTAACCTGCCTCGATCTGGATCTTGGTCCTGGGTGGTGGTCTTGAGGTGTGTGACCAGTGAGCCAGAGCTGGTGGGGGCTGTAGAGATGGCACTTGCCTAATACCTCCAGCAGCTGTGAAAACCCCAGCAATTTGGAACAAAGCTCTCCCCCTTCTGGAAGCAGAATTCTACTGTGGCAAAGAGCTTAAAAGTCAAGTATTTGAGTGGCAACATGAGCAAGCAAAGGAAGCAAAGCAAGCACATAAATACAACTTTAGATTCCTTTTTGAGGGACAAAAAAAAGCAAAGCATGGAAAGGGAGGAAGACGACAAAGTCAGAACTCCTGTACCAAAAGCTTCCAAGAAAAATATGAATAGGCCAGGGAGGAGCTTGGGAAGGATTTTGAAAATCAAGTAAGACAAGTGGAGGAAAAATTGGGAAGAGAAATGAGAATAATGCAAGAAAATCATGAAAAGAGAGTCAACAACCTGACTGAAGAAAATAACACCTTTAAAAAATCGACTAACTCAATTGACAAAAGAGACCCCAAAAGTCAATGAGGAGAAGAATGCCTTAAAAAGTCAACTTTGCCAGAGTGAAAAAGAAATTCAAAAGCTCATTGAAGATAATAGTTCCTTCAGAATTAGATGGTAGCAAATGACAACTAATGACTTTATGAGAAATTAAGATTCTATTAAACAGATCCAAACAAATGGGAAAATAGAAGGCAATGTGAAATATTTCATTGGAAAAACCACTGACCTGGAAAATAGATCCAGGAGAGATAACTTGAAAACTTTTGGACTACCTGAAAGCCATGATCAAAAAAAGAACCTAGAAATCTTCCTTCAAACAATTCTCAAGGAAAATTGCCCTGATATTCTAGAACCAGAGGGCAAAATAGAAGTTGAAAGAATTCACCAATCACCTCTGGAAAAAGATCTCAAAAAGAAAACTCCTAGGAATATTATGGCCAGGTTCTGGAGTCCCCAGATCAAGGAGAAAATGTTACAAGCAACCAAGAAGAAATAATTTGAATATTGTGGCAATACAATCAGGATAATACAGGATCTAGCAGCTTCTACATTAAAGGATTGAACAGCTTATAATATGATATTCTGGAGATCAAAGGAACTAGGATTAAAACCAAGAATCACCTACCCAGCAATGTTTCAGGGGAAAATATTGTCATTCAGTGAAATAGAGGACTTTCAAGCATTCTTAATGAAAAAACCAGAGTTGAATAGAAAATTTGACATTCAAAGACAAGAAGGAAGAGAAGTATGAGAAGGTAAATAGTGAAAAGAAACCATAAGAAACTTATCCAAGTTGAACTATTTACATGCCTACATAGAAAAATTATAATTGTAACTTATAAAACTTTTCTCAGTA
>JAQQSW010023358.1:0-10287 GCA_028646575.1 Pseudocheirus occidentalis
GGAGTCCGCAGGCCAGGGGCTCTGAAGCAGCCTGGTGGGGGCCACTGCTGCTGGTTCCAGTAGTTCCCCTCCCCCACTGCTTCCTTGCCCCGGGGGTAGAATGGCCGAACAGCTTTACCCCGCCCCAATTAAGTTTCAAAGTTTCAGCTTTCACTAACAGTCTCTGTCCCTTGCTTTAGGTTTTCTTTGAAGTACACCCGGGCTGTGGCTTGGGAGGCTCCGCTGCTCCTCGTGGCTGCCCTGGGGGCTTGCCTGGCCACTGCTGTGGTTTTGGGCTGGCCGTTCTCTGCTCCGCTGCTGCGGGTGGGGTGCACTCTCTCCCGTCCTGCTCCTCACGCCTTGGCAGATGTGAGGGTGCTGGAGGCTGTAGAACCGCTGCAGGCTGGCTGCGGGGCTCGGCTCAGCTCCTTCCCACCGCCCCAGGCCTGGCCGCGGTCTCAGCTGTTCCGGCCGCGCTGAGCCCCTGCTGCCGAGCTGCCTTCAGCGAGAGCTGGGTTCTCTGTGTTTTTGTGAGTTAGAGAGTCCTAGACTTTCCTAGACTTTGTCTGGGCTCGTATTTTATGGGTGTTCAGGGTGGCGGTGTGGGAGCTGCGGGACCTTGCTGCTTCTACGCCGCCATCTTGGCTCCGCCCCCCTAAGGAATTTTCACAATGGAAAAGAAATACATGAGTGCACCAAGAGACAGAAACTTATAATACCCTATCATGGGAAGAATTTACACATTAAGAGGCCATCTTCTCTATCAAACAGTTGTATCACCATGGATACCATTCTGTCCCATAAAAGTATAAGTATGATTTCTCAAATGGACCAGCACCTAGAATGCTAATGAGGGAGAGAGGAGCAAAATGGTAGATAAACCAGGTAGTCTTAGACATGAGGAAGGATAATAGTAAAGGCAAGGGGGAGGACCTGCCATTATGATTTCAGACAATGGGTGACTCCTATCGTGAAACACTTCAACTTATCTTCCAAATGGCATCACTCATTCATTCATTTCTTTATCTATCTGTCTATTTATTTATGATGAGTATATCTATGAGACAGGCAAGCAGGGAACAAAGAACATAAGATAAGATCTAGATAGACAATGCAACAAATGGGATAGAAGAGGGAGGTCAAAACTAGTACTTCAGAAGCTTCACTCTCATGAGACATACGTGGAGAATGAAGAAAAGAACAAAGTAAATGAAAGTAAAGAGAACTAAAAGGAGAGTAAAGGAATTAAATGTATAGAATATTAATTTTAAAAAGTCAAGTTCAGAAAAGACTAAAAGAAGAAGAAAAAAAACTTCTTGGGATAGGGAAAAACAAAATAATTGGAGGAAAATTGAGAGGGAAGGTTTTTACCCACATGCTAGGGTGGAGACCTAAGGAGGTCAAAAGAGAAGATGAAAGAAAAAAGTAGAATGAAAAAGAAATAAACAGTTTAAGTACATTGAAAGTCCTTGGGATGAAGCAGATAAATGGGAGTGGCTAAGGAGAATGTGAGGCTAGGGAGGAGTATGGCGTGAAAATAGTATATGGGGGACAACTGTAGGGGCAAAGTAGTGACAAAACAGAAAGCATATATACATGCATATACACACACACATACATATGCACACATGTTAGAGAGTTATTTTGTAGAAAACAAAAAAAAGAAGAACAATAAAAAGATCACCCAGGATGTGGAGGCCAGGATCACTAATTACACGTGACTGATACAGAGATTATCTATGTTGATGCAATCGTGCTGCTTTTGAAGTTTTGAAGAATATAGCACATCTTGAAAGTGCCCAAATTCGACAATAACTTTTAGTACCTCCTTTCTGGCTATGTGGCAGTCATATGGTTTTATCACTTGAATTGTTCTGTCACTAGATATTGTGGTCATTGTTAAAATTAAGAGTCAACCTATGTAGTAGGAGAGAAAATTGACTAATATATGTACTACATCAATGACTCACTGAGGAATCAGGATTTTAGGAGCAAATATTTCTCTATTATGACTGTGCTAGGGAAAAAAAATAGCTTTGTTCCGAATATATAGCCCATTCAAATGTAATGCAAAATAGAACACTTCTAGTATTTCTACCTATTGTGACACTACAATTTAATGCTTGCACCATATTATTTATATGTTCCACATTCTCTTTCATATTGTTTTCCTTGCTACTGAGCCCATCATTTGATAGTGAAGCAGTTTCTACTTGGCTTCCTAGATTGATGGGTTAGTTGTGTGAGACAAGAATCCCTTCGTGCTTACTGGAGGCATATCTTTCATTTTAATGAACACAACCAGAGGCATTTTGTCTTCTGCAGACAAGCTTGTGCATAAGCTTGGAGAATCCACTGCCAGATTTCCCAGTACTCACATTCAGAATTTGGTCCTAAAGCACCAAACTTACAATGGTTGCAACTCAGTCTTTGAAATTTATAACTAAATGAGATTTGGTAGTTCCTATAGTCCAAACTTCCCCCAAATTGAATTCAATTTAAAATAATGTTTAGCATCTATATATGCAAAGTATTATTCTAGGCACATGAAACTAATATAGTCTATAGGGAATAAATACACAATGAAATCTGTACTAAAACTTAAAAAAATAAGAAAAAGTTTCCAAATGAATTGTTATTATAAAATCAAGAAAGGAGACACAATTTGTAGCTAGAAGGATGCAGGATATAAAGGGGGAATCAGGGTTGTATAGATATTAATAGAGTTGTATAGAAAGAGGGGTTCACTGTAAGTCTCTAAATAGGAAATAGTCATATACATATTTTAGGAGTGCCTATCACATTATAGATAAGTTTCCCACTTGATAGATAGATATTCCTAAAATATTACTCCTGTCTCTAAAGTTATAGATGACATATAGAAAGGCACACAGATAGATAGATAGATAGATAGATAGATAGATAGATAGATAGATAGATAGATAGAGATAGATAGATAGATAGAAAATTTCTCCTGAGCTTGTCTTGCACCACAGCTTCCTCTGAGACATCTACAAGTGGACGTCCAGTTAAAGATAGATGAGGAAGCATCTCAAATTCAACATATCCGAAAGAAAATTCAATATATCCCCCACCCCAGTTTCCACCTTCCCTATAACTGTTGAAGACATACATACAATCTTCCAGGTTTCCCCAGTTTATCATAAATATTATCATTTTTTATTTGTCTCTTGCAATCTCTCCACATACTTAATCTGCTACCAAGTCTTGTTACTACCTTCAGAGCATCTCCCTTCTCCCCACTCACACCAACCCACTGCCTTAGCAAGCCCTCATCAACTCACATCTGAATTAGCCTCCTGGTTGATCTTGAAGCCTCATCTTTCCCCATTCCAATCCATTATCAACTCAGTTGTTTAACAAGAATAACAATTATTATTATTATTATTAATTTTGTTCAGTCATTTCAATTGTGTACAACTCTTCGTGACTCCACTTGGTATTTTTTTGGCAAAGAAACTGAAGTACTTTGCCATTTCTTACTTTAGGTCTTTTTTTTTTTTTTACAGATGAGGAAACAGAGGCAAATGAGATTAAGGGACTTACCCAGAGTCACACAGCAAATAAGTGTATGAGACTGTATGAACGAAATCTACCAGACTTCAGGCCTAGTGTTCTATCCACTGTGCCGCCTGTCTGGTCATTATTACCATAGCTAACCCTCATATAGTGCTTACTATGTGCCAGGAAATAATTTAAAACAATGCCTCATTTCACCCTCACAACAACCCTGGGAGGTAGGTGGTATCATTATCTCCTTTTTTTTTTTTAAATAAAGAAATTAAGGCAAACAGGTTAAGTGACTAGCCCAGGGTCACACAACTAATAAATATCTGAAACTATCATTCTGATAATAAATTCCTTTTCTTCTCTTACAAATCCCTTCAATATAATTGATACTGTGCAACAACGTCTAGCCCCCAAGTTCTAATAATATATAATAGGCTTGTCTCTTTTCTGTTCATAATACAGAAAAGCTCTTAACCGTGCCCTTTGACTTGAATTGAAGCGCAGGGCTAGAATTAATCCAGATTAGAGCCATCTAATCATATCACATGGAAAGTACCTTTGATTGAGTGTATTCTTGTCTTCCTGACTACATACCTGACACTTTATCTACTGGACCACCTAATTGTCAAAGTAATTATTCCTTCTTAGCAAAATCTTTATTTTATTGAACCTCAATATAGCCTCCCTTCCTTCCAGGGTCAAATATAAAATTCTTTTCAGCATTTAAAACCCTTCATAATCTGACTCCTTTCTACCTTTTCAGTTTACTTACACTTTATTCCCCTCCAGGAGTCTTTTTATCAATTGTTCCCCAGGCTTCAAATGTATACTCTCCTCCCTTTGGCCTTCTGGCTTCCTTGTATTCCTTCAAGACACAACTCAAATCCTACCTTCTGCAGAGAGACTTTTGAGGTCCAACCCCCCTTTCCTTTTTCACTATTGCTTTGCCTTTGCCCTTACCTATAACTTACTGTATATATCTTATTTCACATTGTTACATATTGTCTCTCCTATTAGACTGTGATTTCCCTAAATGCAGGCAGGTTGTCCTTTCTTTTATCTTTTCAACACTTAGTACAGGTCCAGATACATAACAGGCACTCAATAAATTATTGACTTATTGGCTTACACAGCCTCTTGACTAACATTGCTATCCATTTCCTAATGATTCAACCTCCACCCATAAGGCCCTCCTTCCATTACTCCACACCACGCCATGGTCACACACCTTGATCCCTTCAGTAATTTGTGCTGAAGTACTTTTAAAAGAAGGTGAAAGGATCATAGATCTAGATCTGGAAGGGATTCAAAGACAATTTAATCCAACTCCTGCCTTTTAAAGATGAAGAGATAAAGCCCATGGAGATCCATTCATTTACCTATGGACACATGGGTATTTAGTATCAGAGACTGGATTTCAACATAGATCCTATAAATCCAGTCAGTACTCTTTCCATTGCAGCATGACAGCTCTCAACAAGAGTGTTTGGCTTGAAATCCTATTATTCCTATTTTTTTCACATTTCCTGATAGTTCCAGGAAAAAAAAAATAATAGAAAAGGGAAGGGAGAGTAGAAAATGAGTGTAGAGTTATTAAATTAAAAGTTCAGCCAGTCTAGTTGCATACGGGAGGGAATGATTTGCACATGGCTTTATCTCATGAGTAGGAATGAAAAGAATACATTCAATCAAAGGTACTTTCCCTGTGACATGATTAGATGGCTCTAATCTGGATTAATTCTAGCCCTGCACTTCAATTCAAGTCAAAGGGCACGGTTAAGCACTTTTCTGTATTATGAACAGATAAAGACAAGCCTATTATATATTATTAGAACTTGGGACCTAGAAGTTGTTGCACAGTATCAATTATGTTGAAGGGATTTGTAAAAGAAGAAAAAAATGTTATTATCACAATGAATAACTTCCTTTTCTCACACTGAATAACTTCCTTTTCTCACATATCATTCTTGCCTATATTAATGTGACTGTATACTTATACAATCATAAGATTTGTAGCTAAAAGGGTCTTTAGGGATCATCTAATCTGGTCTGGTTTAACCTGGGTCCAGTGAACTTGTATGTTTAAAAAAATGAAAACTGAATTCCAGTACAAATGGTTTAATTTATAATCTTATGCATTTTATTCTACTTTGTACATCTGTAATACATTATTCTGATATGTATCTATAGGCTTGACCAAATTAGAGCACAATAAAAAAATAAAAGGTTAAGAATTCCTGTTCTAATATCATACTCTCATTTTATCTGAAAAATCATTGCTTGTTTTTTTATTTCACTATCACTTCCCAGTGCCTTTCCCTCCCCTGATGCAATGAACCCTACTTAAAATGAATTATTAAGAAACTATAGTTTGAGCATGTGAAACAGCCAACATCCTGTATACTGTCTTTCTACAATGAAGACCCCAGAAATGTATCTCATCTTCACTCTTCTAAGGTCAAGATTAGTCACTACATCAAGTGGCACAATGTCTAGAGTGCTGGACCTAGACTAAGGAAGACATGAGTTCAAATTCAGCTTCAGATGTTTACTAGCTGTTTGATCCTGGGCAAATCAATTAATTTCTGTCTACCTCAATACCCTCATTTGTAAAATTGGGCTAATACGTATGTGTGTATGTGTGTATGTGTGTGTATATATATGTGTGTGTGTGTGTTTGTGTGTATACACACATATATACACAAAGGTGCGTATATACACACACACACACACATACACACACACACACACACACACACATATATAAAATAGCAGAAAATAGTTTTTCTACTATCTCCTAGAGGGGCTGTGAAGATGAAATGTGACAATATTTGTAGTGATTTGCAAATATCAAATCCTTAATAAATATTATATGTAATAATAGTGGTGAGGATGACATGCTGGTGGTGATGGTGGTGATGATGATGTATTTTATAATTGTCTTCCTTTATCTTTTTGTGGTTTGGATGTATATGGTTCTCTTGATTCTGTTTTCTTTGAATCTTAGGATCAAAAGACATAGCTCTAGAAATGCAATGATGCTAAAATGATGATGTAATGCTAATGAGATAATAAGTTCTTCCCTGCCCATTAACAGGTTGCATGTGGAGCCCATTGGAGCAGGAACTTGCTTAATAAGAAGCTTACTTAAGGGAGGCTTACTATAGAAAGGCTTTCACACCTTTTGGTTCTAACTTAATTAGGCACTGAATCATGAGGTTTGTGATGCCTTCTGGTTCTGATAAGTGTATATATACTCTGAGTTGGTATTTTGCTTTGAGGGTTCACTTATGAGAAGGCCAGTTTTATTTCCTCATCAAGACTTTGAGTAGCCATATGTTCAGATCTCCCAACTGCTCAGATGTAAAGGCTCTTTCCATTCAGAGGTGTATGTAAAGTGTATAGCAATATTGCTTTGATTCAGTCAGTCAGAGTTTTGTGTGTTAATCTTTATGTTTTGGCTTGTATTTTCTCTGATGTTCAAGGTGCTGACCTTTCCCCTGAATGTAATTAAAAGTAGGATCACTAACCCCTTTTTTGAGCAGTATTTCCTAGAAAAGCAAATCAAAGAACCTGTGCTAGCAGGCCATCCTGGATATGCTAGAGTACTTGCTGTTACAGATGTCTAGACCAATATCCTCATTTCACAGAAAAGGAAAACTAAGGCTTACAGAATATAAACGACATGTAAAAAGTCCTATAAGATGTGATAAGAACTGAGATTTGAACCCAAGTCCTCTGATTCTAAGTCCAGTGCACTTCAATGCATTATCACATACACCTTTCTAGCACCTCTTTCTGGGCTGACTTCCTCACTAGAATATCCTCCTTGAGAAAGGGAAGTATATTAATTTCTTACATTTATGTCCATAGTATTTAGCCTTAGCCCAATACTTGGCACGGAGGAAATATTCAAGAAATACTTCATGTATGGATGTATGTATTTTATGAAGTATCTATCTATCTGTCTGTCTACCTACCATCTCTCTGTTATTGTCTTACTTTATATATCTACAAATTTCTATAAAATTTCATACTCATTGATTGTAGCATGGTAATATTACATTATGCTAATATGACACATCTTGTTAATTCATTTCGTAATCAATGGATCATATAGGCCTCCACTTCTGGACTACTGCTGGCTGGTTAGTTGTTATCCTTCATTCTCAAAGAAGACCAAAATGACACCACTAGTTAAGAGTCAAGTTCCAGGGTGTCTGACTGTGGCTGATCAAACTAGTACAAGCTTGGAGTGCTCTACCACAGGTCAGGCACTAATAGGCCAGGTGAACATTTGGGGTGGATTCTCTAAATGTGTGCATCTTGAGTTTCTTTTGAGCTATTTCAACTCTGCTTTGTTCATAGAGCACAGTATCTTCTCCTTCTGCTACAGCAGCTGCTGCTAGTTATACTGCTACTTCTACTGCTATTACTATTACTACTGTTCCTAATGCTGTTATTACTGCTACTCATTACTATTACTACTACATGTACATGCACACATGTTAACAAGTAAAAACCAGATTGACTATTATGATCCCTGTTCCCAGGATGCAGCCTCCCTCAGTCCTAGGCACGTGTTTGCTATGGCACAATTAGAGTTAAGTTTTCTGGGTCCCTGCTCCTCATTCCCTGTTTGACATCTCTGAAAAGCCCTGATGTCAGTGCTCCAGACTGCTCACTGCATTCTCTCTCAAGTAATGGCACAGCATTGTATGAAGTTGGCTTCAGCTCTTTGTCTCAAATTCTATGTTAGCTTGAACCCAGAATAACTTTGGGCCCTGGCACTGAGTTGAGGGATACCCAGTTTGTTGTTGACCTGAGCTGATAATTTAC
This sequence comes from Pseudocheirus occidentalis, assembly GCA_028646575.1. Taxonomy (NCBI): domain Eukaryota; kingdom Metazoa; phylum Chordata; class Mammalia; order Diprotodontia; family Pseudocheiridae; genus Pseudocheirus; species Pseudocheirus occidentalis. Next base: position 8,350 of record JAQQSW010023358.1, read on the forward strand.
CAATGCTTCTGGGTAAGTATGTATAGGAGTGTGTGGGGATGGGTAGTAGGGAAGTGATTATATTGCTCCCATGGCTTCTCTGGAAGTGTTAACGTCAGTCTTTGGAAACAGTTTCCCACTCAACCTTCAGGCTATTTGGAATTCAGGTCCCTCATTTTTGGGGTGAGGAAACTGAGTAAAGGAAAGGGTTAGTACCTTGATCGGATTTATAATTCCTTTGTCTTGAAGTCCTAAAGAGAAATAAATTTAAAAATGGAATTGACACATTCTTTATAATTGAAATATGTATTAACATTGCTTTGAAAGGGAAATTATATCAATTTTAGCCTGTAAAGTTTTGTAGAATATGGTAAATGGTCCATCAGGAAAACAATCAATTAACAAGCATTTCTTAAGGCCAAGCACTGTATTGAGCCCTGGGGATACAAGCAGAAAGCATGAAACAATCTCTGGTCTAAAGGAATGTACCTTCCAAATAAGCCAAGTGCATATGTACATATAAGCAGGATAATAATATGGAGGATGTATAGAAATAAATGCATCCTATTCACTTTTTGCCTTTGGCTATACTATACCAGAAAGAATATAATCTGTATCAAGCTTAAAGTCCTTTCTTTACTGAATTGAGATTACAATGAATCAGGCTGGTGGTACAATCAGTCTACTCTCTCTAATAGTGGCACCAAGGGACTTATTTTGTAAGATTGCTCTTTCCAGTGAACCATGTAATCCCTCGTATATACACGCAACATGCCCCAAACTGAACTCATTATCTTGTTCCCCAAACACTCCCCTTTCCAAACTTTTATGTTACTATTGAGGATCCTACCATCTTCTCAGTCACCCAGCTGACAACCTCAGTCTCTCTCACCCCCACATCCAGTCATTTGCCAAGGCCTATCAATTCTACTTTTACAATATCTCCCATATATTCCTCATTTCTCCTCTGACACTCTCACTACTATGGTGAAGGTCCTCATCAGCTCTTGCCTGAACAATTGTAATAGTCTGAGGGATGGTCTCTCCCACATTCTAGTTCATAATCCATTTAAGCCATCATCTCTATTTGATGAGGTAAGAAAAGGGTACAAGCTACAATAGGGCCCTGAGCAGCACTAAGTACAGTCATTTCATAGCACGGTTCCCTAGATGCCTTGTGCCTATTGTTATTTGCTCTGGCTTTTATAGTTTCCTTGACTTTATATTTTTAAAATTATGCCTGCTTACTTACTAGAGGCTTTTAAAATTATATTCACCCATGTAGTGATTAAAAATGAAAGAGGTTAATACTCTTTAAAAACTGCCAGAGTGTGTTAGAATTGTATTAAGTCAAGTTCTAAGAGTTTTATGGTTAAATAAAACAAGTAATATTTTATGGTGGCTCATTTGAGCAGGATTTTATTTTACTCTCTAGATTAGAGCCTATGTAAACCTAATAAAAGAGAAGGAAAGATCTAAAAAGAAAGAAAAAATATTGCATCAAAAGAATATATGAAATGCAATAGTACAATCAGGGGAATTCTGTATAGATGAATTTAGCTAGAATAAATGGTTCATATAGGGTAGTAATTAGTTAGAAAATCAGATTGAAGTCAGACTCTAAAGGGCCTTGAAAGGAAAAATTAAGTCATATTTTGAAGGCAGCAGCATTTACTGTTATAGACCTAAGGATTCCTTATGAGAATGTAAGCTCCTGGAAGACAGGAATTATTTCTTTTTTGCTTTTATAGGTATTGCTAGTACTTAGTGCAATGCCTGGCACAGAGTAAGTTTTTTTTTATAAATTAAATACTTTTTAATTGCTTGGAGAATGCCATAAATAATGGTGTATTCTAGAAAGATGGGTCTGGTATTGATATGGATTAATGGAAAGAAAGAAAGAAAAGGAAGGAAGAAGGAAGAAAGGAAGGAAAGAAAGAAAGAAAGAAAGGAAGGAAG
>JAQQSW010023359.1:0-10287 GCA_028646575.1 Pseudocheirus occidentalis
ATCTATCTATCTATCTATCTGTTGGTCTTTCTATATCTATTTATTTACATATTTTTTCTCCCATTAGAATATGAATTCTTTGTGGGCAGTGACCATGTCTTTGCATTTCTTTGTATCTCCATCATTTAGCAAAATGCCTGGCATATGATGTGTAATAATTACATGTTGCTGATAAAGATAAATGTATGTGTGTGTATATGTATGTGTATGTGTGTGTGTGTGTATAAAATCACGTAATAGAAAGGAAGCTCTTTGAGATCAAAGATTGTTTCATTCATTCAATTTGTGCACCAAGTACCCAACACAATATCTGGATAAAGTTGGGCTTTTGAAAAAGGTCTGCTGATTGTTTTTCCAATTAGCTTTGTGTCGATTTACCTTTCTCTTACTCCTATACCTCTTGGATTGTCCTGCTTGTCTGTTCCTGGGCTAAGTAGGGTCAAACATGTAACAGCTGTATCCTCTCTGGAACCTGTTCTGTTTGCTGCTTTAGCTAGGGCAGGTCATTCCCAGAGAGATTACTTTCTCAAATACATCACAAACTGTAGAGTAAGTCCCTATGATTCATGCCAATTTAAGGGAAAATAAAGGAATAATTAGATTAGGCATTAAAATAGAGATACCAAAGAATTAGAAAACTAAACTGTGCTATATTGATTATAACACTTTAAAATGTCTAAAAAATTATTTTCCCATTTAGCTTCTCCAAATGAATGTTTGTTTGTGGGATTGGATATTTCATCCATACAGGGGAGTCCTCATGAGGAAACTCCCTCTATCAATGCACATCAGTACCTTTTTTTTTTCTTGCAATTTATAGTCTTAGAAAATTGCCTGGGGGCAATTCAGCATAACCCAAAAGGTGTGTATCAAGAGGTGAGACTGGAACCTGTGTCTTCTTGACTCCAAGGTCAGCTGTCACTGGTCAGTATAGCATATGACCTCTCTAAATGGGTGAAAGAAACTCCTTGTTGCCCCTTTTAACTTAACCCCACCTCTCATCTTTGTCCAAAGGAAACTGATTTTCTAAGTTTAATAATATGACCTTCATTATTTTATTTATGAATGTTGAGTCTTTAGGCAGCAGGATTGATGATGGAGAGGGCCCTGGCTAGTTCAGGTATCTGGGGATATGTTGGTGAGTTCTACAGAATCAGAAATAGAGTGTTATTAATTCAGTGGTTCTCAACCTTCCTAATGTTATGACCCTTTAATACTCCTATGTGGGTGTATCTGCATGTGGGTGTATCTGCCTGGAGATGGATAGAGGAGTGGTGTCTTGGTTCCTAAGACCTTGCAAAATGTGTTTTCTAATGGTCTTAGGTGACTCCTGTGAAAGGGCCATTTGACTCCCAAAGGGGTAGCTATCCACAGGTTGAGAACCATTGTATTAATGAATCTTTTCTATTTTAATTTATTTATATGTCAAAGTATAATGTGTGCAATGATTACTTAAAATTATTGTATGTAATTTTAAATTTAAATAATATTCTACTGATGAGTGACTATTTAAACAGGAAATTAAATTGAAATTGAATATGACTCTTTGAATGTTTCAAAATCATTCTGTTGTACCTTATCCTACTTGCTGGGAAAGAGAGTATCTCTTGCTCTCAGCTGTTTTTTTCCATTTATCTTTTTTATATAAAAGGCTCTGTAACTGGCTTTTCTTCTTGTTTCATGGTACTGACCAGTTTCTTAGGACCTGGGAATGTTTTCTGCATAAAAGGGCTAATTTCTCTCCTGTTACCTGATTTTTTCCCTTGCTAAGTATAAGGAGCCACTTGATAGTTAAAGATAAAATGGTGGTTTCTTTATTATTGGATTTTGAAGGGAAAGAAGAATGAGAATCATCAAACAAGATCTGTAGCAAAAGCCTGTCTATTCAAACCTTCTTAACTCTGCCCAAAATCTTTCTTTATCTTTCAAATTCAAGAGACAGTGAACTCCGTGGTATTATACTTCCCTTATTAGAATATGAGATCTTAAGGTTGATCTTGCAACAATGACTTTCACATACTAAATAAGTTACTTTCTCAATTTTCTTTTCCTCTATCTCTTCACATTAGTTAGGCCTGGGGTCTTTGTAGAGTTAAAGCTGCAACTGAGACACAAATCAGTGTTCTTGCAACATTCTTAATATGAAGAAGGCCTACCAAATATACATTAGAGGCAGGGTATGGAGAAGAGAACATTGTTTCTAGAATTGTAGGACCCAGGTTCAAACCCTACTTCTAAAACTTAGTATTTGTGTGACATTGGCTAAGTCAAATCTTTCTGAGCCTCAGTTCCCTTATCTATAAAATGAATAAGTTGGACTAGATGATCCCCCAAGTTCTGCTTCCCCTGAAGACTATGATTCTATCATCTTTTGTCTTAATAACTGAGAATATATCATGAACTAGAAAATAAAATTGAGTAACAAGTCAGAAGACCTAGCTTCTAGTCCTGGTTTAACTGCTTTCTTTTGAGGTGTGTGACCTCATGTAAGTTATTTAAACTCCCAGAACCACCATTTATTTTTTCATGTGTTAGATGATAATATTAATACTTACCATGCTACTCTGTTTTTCAGTCATTTCAGTCATGTATGACTCTGTGTGATTCCATTTGGGGACTTTCTTGGCAAAGATATTGGAATGGTTTGTCATTTCTTTCTTCAGTGCCTATTTTATAGGAGTGAAAGCACTTTGAAAATCGCAGTCATGCTTTGTACAAATTTGTATTAATTTTGCTATCGATAAGTTTAAGTCTGAATTAATTTCCTATCACAATCTTCTTGTAGTAGGACTTCAATATCCGAAATTATCATGTTTTCACCAATCTCTCCTAGCCCTGATCCTTAGAACATATTTCCTTTCTCTTGTGTTCTTCAATCTAGGATCATGGATGGATTCAGAGGTGGAAGTAATCTTACAAGTCATCTAAACCAACCCCTTAATTTTACCATAAAGAAATTTAGTGTCAGGGACATAAAGTGACATGCTCTGCTAACCTAGGATTTGAAAACATGTTCTCCTGATTCCAAATTCAGGACTTTTCAACTATACCAGTCAAAGACTAGATTGGCTAACTGGAAACCCAGTTGCTTGATGTATTTCTGACTTTACTATTGAAAGGAAATGGACAGTAGAGCCAAGAGGGTAAGATTAGAAATGAACAGGTAAAGTGAAATTATGTTCATTTATCTTTTCCCACTGTAGCATTCTTGCGTCAAAGACTTGAGGAGAACATTTGTCTAAGTAGTGGTTTCCAGATTTTATTTAGCAGCACCTCGTCATTTTTTTAAGAGGAAAAAAATAATGTGCCACTTTCTTGCTTATCAAAAAATAACAAATGCAAATAATTTTCTTAACTTATGTTTTAGTTAAAAATTTATTACAGTTTTATAACAGCACAAGAAAATCTTGAGCACATTAAAATTTTGTGGCAACACAGATATTTACTGGTTAATCATTTATATTTTTTATTCATAACTTATAAAATAACAACAATAATACCATTAGTGTGAAGGTAAACTTATTTTTAGTATACTATCTCAAAATGTGTCAATTATGATACTGCTATTCTTAATTCTTTTTCAATCACTAGTCAAGATTGGTATTGTGATTTTTGTTATAGTTATAGGAGAAAATATCTTTCACACAAATAAGATGCTACGGATGTTAATAAGAATAGCATTGCATTGTTTGAAAGAGAATTTTTATTTATCAAGAAACACAATATAATAAGATTTTTTTCAGATCCAAGTTTGTTTCAAAATGATAATATTAACCACTTTTGTTCATAGGGGGCAAGACCAAAGGTATCATAGTCATCCTTAACAAATAGATTTCTTAGTCATTCATATTTAGAAATATCAAGGTCTTTCAAAGAAAATAGAACCTGCTGTCCTGAATTTATTAAGAGATTAATAATCCTTTCCTTTCTTCTATTTCATTTGCAGGAAGGGTTTTCTTTTAATTGGTGAATGTCAAAATATAATTTTGTAAATTCATTACACATAGTTCCTAATATTTCAGAAAAATTATTTGTATGAATTTGGGTCTTTGTATTTATTTGTTTAGAGTACTGTAACCATTTTAAAAAATTGATTCAAATCTCACTAGTTGAAACACTTAACAACTTTAAGCAAAGTTGAAGGATATAAAATACATTCATCAACATTTCTATATATTATTAACAAAGTCAAGCAGGAAGAGATAGAACAGGGGCAGCTAGGTGGTGCAACGTATAGAGCACCAGCACAGGAGTCTGGAGGACCTGAGTTCAAATTTGAACTCAGATACTTAACACAAAACTAGTCATGTGAGCATGGGAAAGTCACCTAACCCCAATTGCCCTACCTTTCCCCCTTCAAAACCCCCCAAATCAACAACAACAAAACAACAGCACAAAAACACCTCCACCCCCCCCCCCCCAAAACAGAGCTAGAACAAGAAATTCCTTTTAAAATTGCTTCAAACAATCTGGAATACTTAAGAGTCTACTTGCCAAGACAAACATAAGAACCATATGAACTATATGAACACAATTATAAAATACTTCACACATAAAATGAGATCCAAACAGTTGTAGAAATATCAATTGCTCATGGGTAGACTGAGCCAATATAATAAAAATGACAATTCTACTTAAATCAGTTTGCTTATTCACTGCCATTCCAATCAAACTGGCAAAACTTACTTCATAGAGCTGGAAAAAAAATAACAAAATTAATCTTGAAGAACAAAAAAGTCAAGAATATCAAGAGAATCAATGGAAAAGTGTGAAAGAAGGTGGCAAAGCAGTTCCAGATCTCAAACTGTATTATAAAGTGGTAATAATCAAAACAATCTGGTACTGGCTAAGAAATAGAGTAAAAAGACCAGTGAAATACATTTGGTTCACAATATGCAGTAGTAAATGATCATAGTAACCCAGTGTTTGATAAATCCAAAGACTCACACTTTTGTAACAAGAACTCACTATTTGATGAAAATTTCTAGAAAAATTGGGAAGCAGTTTGGTAGAAACTAGGTATGTACCAACATCTTTTACTTTATACCATGATAAGGGGAAAATGGGAACATGATTTAGACATAATAGGTGATATCATAAGGAAATTAGGAGAGTATAGAAAATTTTACCTGTTCCATCTACAGATAAGGAAAGAATTTATGAACAAACAAGAGATGGGGAACATTAGTGGATAATTTTGGATAATTATGACCACATTAAATTTAAAAAATTTTGCCCAAAAAGTCAGTGCAACCAAAATAAGAAGGAAATCAAGAAATGGGAATTTTTTTTACAAGTTTATCTGAAAAAGGCCTCATTTCTTAAAGATATAGAGAACTGAATCAAATTTATAAGGGTAGAAGTCATTCCCTAATTGATAAAGTCAATTCCCTAATTGAATGTGAACAGGAAGTTTTAGAAAGAAGAAATCAAAGCTATCAATAGTCACATGAAAAAAATCTCTAAACCACTATTGATTAGAGAAATGTGAATTTAAACAACTCTGAGGTACCAGCTCAAACAAACCTATGACTGATACAACTGAAAAGAAAAAATGACAAATGTTAGCAGATACATGAAAAATTGGGACACTAGTACTAGTTGGTAGAGTTGTGAACTGATCCAATCTTTCTGAAGAGCAATTTGGAACTATGTTTGAAGGATTGTAAAACTGTTCATATCTTTTGACCCAGAAAATCTACAACTAGGTCTGTACCCCAAAAAGATCAAAGGGAATGGAAGGGTCTATAAAGTACAAAAATATTTGTAGTGGCTCTTTTTGTGGTGGCAAAGAATTGGAAATTGAGGGCAATGTTCCTTATTGGGGAGTGGCTAAACAAGTTGTGGTATATGATTGTTATGGAATACTATTATGATGTAAGAAGATATGAGCAGAATGAGTTCAAAAAAATCCCAGGAAGAATTAAAGAAATGAGGCAAAGTGAAGAAGGCAGAATCAGGAAAACATTGTACATAGTAATAGCAATATTGTATGATGATCAACTGTGAATAACTTAGCTCTTCTGAGCAATACAATGATCCAGTATATTTCTGAAGGATTTATGATGAAAGATTATATCCACCTCCAGAGAAAGAACTGATGGAGCCTTCTGCATATTGAAGCATACTCTTTAAACTGTCTTTATTTTTCTTGATTTTGGGGGTTTTTTGGTCTATTTTTCTTTGTAACATTCCTAATATGGAAATGTTTTGCATGATTTCACATGTATAATCTATTGTTTTCTTTCTCAAAGAGGAAAGAAAAAAGGGAGTGAATTTGAAACTCAAAATAAAAAATGAATCACAAATGTTTAAATTTTTTGCATGTAATTGAGAAAAATAAAATAAGAGATAAAATAATATGCAAATCTAAGGATGGAAGATTAAATAAGCACTGAGCAGAGCTCTCCTAACACATCCCTCCAAACCACTTTAACATATCAAATAAAATTCTGAAGTTGAACAGACAACAAAAATCTAAAGTAGATATTTTTTCCAGCCAAAGACAATGTAAGAATTTGGAGAGAGAGATTTGTGATATGGGAATGGAAACTAGCCCAGAGTCCATGTGAACAAAACATCTATGGTGTGATTAGGTGGTGGTGACAGAAGCAGAAGCAGTTTTGGGAGCTTCCAAGCCACAACTGACACAGGGCCTGATGAATGGTCAGAAAGAGGATATAGGGATCCCCTGTGCTAGTACCAGAAGAAGAATCAGATGCTATTTGGCAACTCCATAGTCTAAGAGAACTTAGGGGTCACTCAGGGTCAGAGAGGAGCACTTTTAATCAAGAGGGAGTGGAAACCCTGAAGCACAGTATCACTTCTGGCCCCAAGGGAACAGAAACACTGAGGAACAGTATTGTTTCTGGTCCCATGGGAGCAGAGGCTCTGATGAGCAGTATGAATTAAAATCCCAAGGGATCAGGGCCCTTGCTGGGAAAGTACCAGAATGCAACTAGGAGAGCAGTGACCACACCTCTTTCCAGATCATATTTTCTTGGAAGAAGCAAAAACATCCTAACCTCCAGAACTAGCTCTGAAAACAGCAACATAAAAACTCCTGAAGCTTGAGATATAGTCTCTTTCCCTCCTACAGTAATATAAAGTTCTAAATCAAGAAATAGGGTGGAAAAAATGATCAAACAACAAAAATGAACCTGACCCTAAAAATTTACTTTGGTTCCAAGCAACATCAAGATGCAAACTTAGATGACAACAAAGGCAAAATAGCTACAAGCAAAAATTAAAGAAAAACATGAATTGGAAAGAAGCCCAATAAGAATTACTGGAAGAGATTAAAAAAATTATTTTCAAAATCAAATAAGGGTGGCAGAGGGATTATTAGGTAAAGAAACTGAAGGAAAGAAAATTATGGAAAGACAACTTACAACTTGGCAAAAGAGGCACAAAAATACTTAAGAAAACACCTTAAAAAACAGAATTGGTCTAATGATGAAAAGGGCACAAAAAATTCTCTGAAGGACAGATCTCCTTAAAAAGCTGGATTGGCCAGATGGAAAATGAAGTACCAAATTAATTGATAAAAATAATTAATAAAATCAGAATTGGTCAAATGGAAAAGAAGTACAAAAGCTCACTGAAGAAAACTATTTCTTAAAAATTAGAATTGGGCAAGTGGAAGCTAATGACTTTGTGAGACATCAAGAAACAATAAAACATAGTCAAAAGAATGAAAAAATAAAAGAAAATATGAACAGACACCAGAAAAATAACTAACCAACAAAATAGATTAAAAAGTGATAATTTCAGAATTATTAGGTGACCTGAAAACCATGATGAGAAAAATAGACTCAGTTAGACATCATATTTCAAGTAATTATCAAGGAATTCTGCCTCAGTATACTAGAACCAGAAAGTAAAATTGAAACTGAAAGAATTTTCCAATCACCATCTGAAAGAGATTCCAAACTACAAACTCCCAGAAATATTATATCCAAATTCCAGGGCTCCTAGGAAAGAAAAAAGAAGGAACAAATACTTCAAGAAGATAGGAAAAGACAGTCCAGATACTGAGGAGCAATAGTCAGAATCACACAAGATTTGTCAGCCACCATGTAAAAGGAGGCAAAGTCTTAAGGTACAATATTTCAGAAGACAAAAGAGCTATATACAAGGGGACAAAATGGATAATTAATTATGGCTTTCAAGGGTTCCTGAGAAAAGACAGAGATGAATAGAAAGTTTGACTTTCAAATACAAGACTCAAGAGAAGCAAAAAAGCTAAACAGGAAAACTAAATCATAAGACACTCAACAATACCTTTCTATATGGGAAGAGAATTATCTTCTAAGAACTTTATCATTATTAGGGCAGTTAGAAGGATTACACATAGAAATAACATATGGGAATGGGTTGATTATATTAGGATGGTGTTAAAAAGGAGAAGGTGAGAAAGAGGGATGCACTGAGAGAAGAGGTAAGTAAGGAGAAGAATGGGGGAAATTATCTCACATAAAAGAGGAACACAAGGAAGAGCTTTTATAGTGGAGGGGGAAATGGTGTCTGTATGTGTGTATGTGTGTGTATGGTGTGACAATTTAGCCTCACTAATATCTAAATTGTTTCAAAAAAGTAACATACACATATATTCAATTTGTAATAGAAATGTTTCTCTTACCCAAGAGAGAAGCAGGAGGAAAGAGAATAAAAGAAAAGAGAGTTGATAAAAAGGAGGAAAGATAAAAGACAGTGATCAGAAACAAAACAGATCAGGGGCAGAGTCAAGACAGTAGCCTAGAAACAGCAAAGTTTCATAGTTCCTGCACAGCTACCTTAAATACCCCAAAATATGACTCTAAACAAATTTTAGGGCTCCAAAACTCTCCAAAATATAAAAAACACATCTCTCACTGAAGTCAGCTTTGGCAGGTGGGGCTCATCGCACCAGGCTGGGAGCCTTGGCTGGCCCAGCTTGCAACTGTGGCCAGGCCCCAGGGTGGTTGGATGGAGCCACAGCAGAGTCTACAGGAGAGAGGATCTGTGGCACTGGAGGCACAATCGCCACATCTATAAGGTCAGAAAAAATAAGGCTAAGAGAAGGGTCAATGGATTTTGCTAAATTTGGGGGAGAAAAGCAGTTTGGCCAAACTGCTCCAAGGGCAGGGAAACAGCAGGAGGCGGCTATGGCAGCAGGAATGGCTGAAAGCAGCAATTGCCTCCACTGGGCTGCTTCAGAGCTCTGGGCCTGCAGACAGCAGGGTGGGGCTGAGGCAATTGATCAGGGCCAAGGGCTCTAGCATTAAGCAGCCTAGCCTGGATCTGGATCATGGTCTTGAGTGGTGGTCCTGGGGTGACCTTTCAGTGAGCCAAAGCTGGGGCTGGAGTTGCAGCACCCCTCTAATAGCTCTGGCAGCTGTGAAAACCCCAGAGATTTGGGACAGAGCTTTCCCCCCAGGAAGCAGAGTTCCACAGAGCTAAAAAAAATCAAGCAATTAATTGACTGGCCAAAATGAGCAGAAAAAGGAAGCAAAGTAAGAACAGCAATAAAATTCTAGAATCCTTTTTTGGGACAAAAAAGATCAAAGCATGGAGCAGGAGGAAGACAACACAGTCAGAACTCTCACACCAAATGCTTCCAAGAAATATGAAGATTGCCTAAAAGCCATAGATCAACTTAAAAAGGACTTTGAAAACCAAATAAGAGAAGTGGAGGAAAAATTAGAAAGAGAAATTAGAACGATGCAAGAAAATTATGAGAGAGTCAACAACCTGACTGAAGAAAACAACACCTTAAAGAACACAATCACTCACATGGCAAAAGAAACCCAAAAAGCCAATGAAGAGAATGCCTTAAAAAGTCCAATTTGCTGGGTGGAAAAAGAATCTCAAAAGCATTCTGAAGAGAATAATTCCTTCAGAATTAGAGTGGAGCAAGTAGAAGCTAATGACTTTATGAGAAACCAAGATACTATTAAACAGTTACAAAAAATGAAAAAATAGGAAGCAATGTGAAATATCTCCTTGAAAAAACCACTGACCTGGAAAATAAAGCCAGGAGAGACAATGTTAAAATTATTGGTCTACCTGAAAACCATGATCAAAAAAAGAACTTGGAAAGCATCCTTCAAGAAATTCTCAAGGAAAATTGCATCGATGTTTTAGATTCAGAGGGCAAAATAGAGCTTGAAAGAATTCACTGATCACCTCTTGAAAAAGATCCCCAGAATAAAACTCCTACAAATGTTATAGCCAGGTTCCAGAATCATCAGATCAAGGAGAAAATAATATAGACTGCCAAGAGAAAACAATTTGAATACTGTGGAA
>JAQQSW010023360.1:0-10287 GCA_028646575.1 Pseudocheirus occidentalis
TTCATAAGATATTTTCATTTTGGGGAAAATATCATTAATTTCATTTTTATTTGCTTTGTTTGAGGTGCCCTAGAGATACCTCATTTGAGATGTCTAAATAATACTTGGTAATATGAGACTGTAGCTCAGGAATAAGAAGACTAGAACAAGATATATAAACTTGCCATTATCTGCTTAGTGATAATATCTGAACCCATGTTCTTATGAACCCATGTTAGCTGATGGTATTCTCAAGTGAAATAGTAACAAGGTGGAAAAGAATCATTTAAATTAAACAGTTACAAGAATAAAAAATTATATTTCCCATGTTTAATATACATGAATGAAAACTGGTAACATCAGTGTCTACAAATCATAGTTCCCAATTCTATAATACAAGTAGGTCCCAATTAGTACAAATAATCAATCCCATGAAATGCTTGAATTATTCAAAATTTCACTGTATATGTACATGAGGTTGAGGTCAATTAACATATTTCTCATTAAGATAGTTATGAATACACTGAATTTAAATACATGTGACTGCTTCACAGGATCCGTTATTTTACTCATCAGGACCTAGCTATAATTATTACGAGGAAACAAAATATCTTTTCCATACTGAGAGAGGATTATCATGGGTTTTGGAAAATAATGTAAGGACATTATAGAGTAACCTTCTCTTTTCTACTACAAGATGAAGGCTTGTTTGCACCAATGGCTCAGAATATGGTGCCTCCAGGAAAGCAAAATAAAATTAAAGAGAAGTAACCAATAATCTCCTGAAAGTGACCACAAAAGGAAGTTTCAGGAATGTAACAGTCAAAGTTTGTATATCCTCTGCCATGGAAAAAAAAGAAGCATGTAGAAAAGCAGTTCAAATACAAATGAACTATTATTAAGTGAACACAAGACCTGCAACCTTCTTCTTTAAATGAGAAGATATATTAAAATATAATATTCCAAAAGGCAAAATGTGTCATACAAGAAAGACAAAATCACCCCTGGAAAATAAGTCCTACATGGAATATTATCAGGGGAAAACACAAGTCTTTAATAGAATAGGGGACTTGCAAGCATTTCTCATGAAAACATAGGAAATTACCCTAGGCCAAGGGCATGCCAAACTGGGGTCAGTGCAGCAATGATCATTCATTATGACAGTTTGAGTTAAATATACATTTATTACTTACTATTTATTTTGCACTATGCTCAGGCCTGGAGGGAGATAATAAATAGGTATATATGGTTTCATCCTCTTTCTTTCCCTTTTTCCAAAGATACAACTGAACTGCCCAGTATTCTAGGGAGACCTTTCTCTGGTAAATGATCTCTATGTCTTCAAATTTCTCATGAAGTTCTGCTGTTCTTTTCTGCTATACTTGCTTCATTTTCTCTTGTGCCAGATTTGTTTGCATACCAGTCTTTCTCCTTCCCACACTCCCACTATTAGATTATAATCTTTGTAAGAGCAGAGCCAGGATTATATCTATCCTTGTATCCACTGAGCCTTGGACCTAGATGTTACTCAATAAATTTTTGCTGTACTGAATTGCTTAAGCCTTAGGATGAGACATGTCCTAGAAATAAAGAGACAATCATACAAGATAGAATACAGTGCAAATATATGTGAGGAGAATATGTACTAAATGTGGTCAGAAGAGAGTTGGGAGGCTGGCTCAGGTTAACTGAGGATGTGGAAGCATGACTTAAGCTTGTCCCTAGAGAATGAATGACTTTGAATAACTATCAAAAAGGAGAGGACATTACAGATGTGTATTTTTTATAGAGTGGAGCAGATTACAAACAAAAGTATCGAGTTAATATTAGCATGACCATTCCCCAAACAGGTATCTTCTCTCACTATCTGACAAATGGTTGCCAGTAATATTCCCCTTTCAGTCTAGACTGTGGCTGAGATGGAGTTCTTTTGACAGAGATGGTAGACTGCTTTTGATCTGATATTCCTGAATATCTGGGAGTATATATTGGAACAGCTGTATCCAATCAATATTTACAAATGATTCTTTGCATAACCAAGAGAGAGGAAACAAATAAACCTTGTAACAAATATGAATAGTCAAACAAAATTATTTCACAGAGTGACAACGTCCAAACACACGTCTCTATAGCTTATGTCCATCACCCTTCTGTCTGGAGATTAGTAGCATTTTATTACAGATCTTTCAACTTTGTTTTTCTTCATAATGTCTTTTGGCCTTACATGTTTTTTTTCTTCTGGTTCTACCTACCTCACTCTGTGTCAGTTCATATGACTCAAGGTTCTCTGAAATTACCTTTCATAGATTCTTGTGTATAATAATATTCCATTATATTCATATACCACAATTTGGTCATTCTCTAATTGACTAAGGAATAAACTAAGGGACCCATGTAAAGTATAGTTCTTGTCATTTTTACTCTTTTATCTTCCCCCTGTAAAATATCAGGACTAAATGTTTCATCAAATTAATCCTTCCCTGGAATTATCATTCCTTTTAATTGTCTCTTCCTTATCCCCTCTTTTTTCTCTGTAAAGTTTGACGTTTCTATACCAAATGCTGTGTCTTGAACCCTCATTTGTTTATTTGACAAGAATGAGGTTAATCTGATGGCACTCCAAGTTTGTATGCTCTTCTCCCATATCTCAATTATGAGAAATTATAACTGCATTCTTTTCTTCTTCCTCTCCACTCTACTGTATTCCACTTTTAGTCCATTCTTCTCTTTCTTTTGTAACTCCTAGAACAGAACCAATCTACTCATCTGGACCTCTGTTTTTCTTAATACTTTTGTGAATACCATTTGAAAACTATAAGGACCTGAAAGGATAATTGTTCCTTGTTTCTATTAGAATGTTAGCCCCACACCACCCTACACCTCCTTCTTATGGGTCAAATTAACTTCCCTATCCTTTTCTGGACTATTGCGTTTGTATTTGAAAATCTTCCTCATTTCTTATGTTTTCATGAGAAATGCTTGCAACTTCCCAGTTCTATTAAAGATTTGTGTTTTACACCTTGTAGTATTCCATGTAGGATTTAGTTTCCCTGGGTGATTTAGTCTTTCTTGTATGATCTTTTTTTTGCCTTTTGGAATATTATATTTCAAGATATCTTCTGATTTAAAGTAGAAGGCTTCAGGTCTTGTTTGTACTTGACAATAGTTCCTTTGTATTTGAGTTGCTTTTCTGGATGCTTGCTTATTTTTTCAATGGCAGATGCTATATGAATTTTGACTGTTACACTCCTGAATCTTCCTTTTGGGGTTACTTTCAGGAAATTATTGGTGAATTCGCTTTAATTTTATTTTGGTTTCCACTTCTAATAGGTTTAGAAAGTTTTTATTTATGATTTCTTGAAATATAGTTTCCAGAGATCATATTTAATTATTTAATCATGGTATTTAGGAAATTTAATAATTCTTAAATTATCTCTACTTGACCTGCTTTTCAGGTGAGTTTCTTTGCTTTGCTTTGCTTTATAATAGCAGTTACCTTCCATATTTTCAGTCTTTTGAATTTGTTGTTGTATTTCTTGATGTTTCCTTGGGTGATTTATTTCTTCTTGGCCTATAGTAGTTTTCTGGGGTCCCATTTCTTGGAAAAAGTTTATTAGTTTCTCTTCTAAGGTACTTTTATTCTTTCCTCCAGAGTTATTTTTCCCTTAATCTCATTTATTACTTCTAATTATTCATATAGAATTGTGGAAAATCCATGGTTTCCTCTGAATCTCTCTTGGTAGATGTTATGGTGTCACATTTTTAATAATTTTTGATACTACATGGCATTTTCTTGGATTTACTCCTCTCCAGTTTAAGTTCCTAACTTGGGGCTGTAAGCCAGAGCTAGGTCCTCACCCCTAGTGGTGCTCTTTATACAGTGATTAACTTTGCTGTGTCTTGTCTCACCCTGCTTTCTCTAGGTTCTTGTCCTGAACTCCATCTCCCACTGTTCACTTCCATTCCTGGGTCTTTTAGTTTGAGAATATTGGATCTCCACTTACCTCTTTTAGCCAATTAGGGCAGATTTTAGAAGTCTCAAAACCCCCTGGGCTTGGGATGGCCCAATTTAAGCACTGTGGCAGCACAAATGTCGTTACCAGAATAGTCCCTGTAGAATGTTGTTCCCTAGGTCTCCTGAGGTTCCTAACCTGGGGCTTTTTTTCTGCTGCTTCTTCAAGTTGTCATCTCTTCCTGCTGGCATTAGACAGAGTCTTAATGGTTACCTATGGCCCAACTCTGGTCATGCTGGCACTAGCTTTACTTGTGGGAACCTCCTTTCCTATTGGCTGTAGGCAATGACTGGCTATATTTTGTTCAATTCTGATGTGAAAGATGTCACTTATAATTTCTCACTGGATTTTCTTCTTTTTGAAGCAGGCCAGGTTAAATGACTTTGCTCAGCACTGAATAGCTAGCTTTGTGTGAAGTCAGATTTGATCTCAGGTTCTCCAGACTCCAGGGCCAGGGCTCCATTTACTGTGCCACAAAGCTGCGCCTTCTCACTGGATTTCTTAAACATTGTCAGTTGTAGTGTGAACTTCAGGGATTTGTTGAAGTATACGTAGGGATGCTAAGCAACTTCATCCCCTCCAGGAAGCCATCTTATTAGAAAGCTCCTTAAAGGGGCTCTTTAGTTACAAACTTTACAAACCTCAGCAAACATTGAAGGTTTGATATGACCTCCTATTATTTCCCCACTAACTACAGTATCAGAGGAATTTACATTACTATAATTTTGAATATTATGAATTTCAATATACGTGACCATCTCACAGACTCCATTATTGATACTCATCAAGACCATCAATAAACATTTCAATAAGCAAAAGGGAAAAAGTGAATGTCATATTCATATGTCAACTTCTATTCCATAAAATATTTTAAAGATATGTAATTTTTTTGGAAAGTAATCAAAACACTTGATTTACCTGTGTCTCCCTTTGAAATTATTCTTGCACTCTACTAGGTATTTTTAAATGTTCTTTTGATGCTCATTTCTTTTTTAAAAATTTGCATTTCTCCTATTACTTACCAATTCTCTACTATGCTCAAAATAAAACCTCTCTTAAAACTAAGAAGTACGAAGGTAATTCGTTTTTGTTAATTACTAAGGTTTATTATTAAATCTACCTATACACTTTGAAGGAATGAAGGTAGTTCACAATGACAGTTTCCTCTTATTACTTAATAGGATGTATCACATTGATTTTTTTCTGATATGAAAAGACATAGACAACATTTATTCAAACTCTGATGTTCAAGACCCTCTAGACATTTCCTATATATCCCTGCTCTACAAAGGAAAACTCAGTTCATACTCAAAGTCTCCTTTGGCTCATATTCCATTTATAACTATAGAAAACAAAATAAAATTTGTCAATTCTGCAGGAAATGCAAATTTTGTACATCAAACGGTCAATTTGAATTGCAAATATAGAACTGGAAGAGAGGTCTAATCCAACTATCATATTAGTAGATAAGAAAATTGATGTTCAGAGAGTGTCCATTCATTACATGTCATTATTGTTCTTACTCATGCCTTGTTTAATCAAAGTTTTACCTTAAAGAGTTAATATGATGACTCCATCCTATTATTATGATTGATTTTGATGACTAATTTTGATGTATGACTGGTGAAACAGAAGATGTCTATGATTTTGATTGACTGATTTTATGTAATTGAATAGTACAAACTGGGGACTTAGGTGCGTCAGTGATGAGTTACTTGAAGCATATCCATCCTATGCCAACATTGCCTCTCATAAGTGGTATGAGAAAGTTGGTAATAATAAAACATCACCATGTTGTCTCTTCTTTAAGAATCTCAGTAAGAATATCACTGTAGTTTGTTTGATTGAGCCAGCCCAAAGAGCAAAAGTGATCATCTATGCCAGATCTGGACTATATTCATTAAAAGAAAAAAATAATAAGTCAAAACATCAAGCTCCTCATTCAACGAGTTGTATGGTCTTACATGATACTGGATTTTCCAAAAAGAAAAGAAAGCAATCACAACTGAAGAGTATCAGTGGAGATGGTTTCAGGAAGACTCCCCCAAGTTCAGCGTCAGTAACTGAAGTTAGGCCCCATCCTGCTGTTCTTCTCATGACATCATATCATCCCATTAGTCAGTTTTGAAAATGTCTGGAAGATGTAAAAGGTAAGAATCTGTTAGAAAGAATGATATTATATATGTTTGGGGGTTGCTGGGGATGACAGGAAATTTTATGTTGGAGAAAGTAGTAAAGAAAAAAATAAATAAATTTGGAGAGGAAAATAAAGCATTGAAAGATTCAATCCTTGTCTTAAAGCCCATTGCTATGGGACTCTCTTCTTATTCTGGGAGATGAATTCCAAGGAAGACGGGGAGAACTTGGTTCTCTTAAGGCCTTCTTCAAATCTGAACCATTTGGGGCATTCATGCCTTCTAGCCTAGAGAGGAGAGATAGATGAGGCCAACTCCTCCTCGGGAAAAGCCATAAGAGAATAGGGCAGTCTCCATCATCACCTTGCTAGACTAGAGATTTGGGAGGGGGGGTTTCTCCTTGGTTTCTCTGTGTGTGTGTCTGTCTGTCTGTCACTTTCCTTGGATGTGTTACTCATTGCCAATGGGAGTCCTCTTTCACCCCATACTGTCTATTAAGTATCCTCCTAAGTATATCTTCTCTGAGTTCTTTTTTGCTATGATTTGGATAAATGGGTTTCTTTGTTATTCATCATGTGTGTCTGTTGTGAAGATGATATTTGTTGGGAAGGGGATCAAGCCTTGGCTACAAAGTTTGGGGTCCTCCTTCCCCCCCCCCAAATGGCAAAGAAATCAGAAGATTCAACTTGATCTTATCCCTTGGACCAACAATATTTAAGGGAGCAGATTTCTAGTCTGGTGCCTCCTCTTTCTGAGGAGGGCTAAAATCCACCTTATACCCAATTTCTGCTTCCCTACTGGCAAGAATTAAAACCTCTCTTAGGGGGAAGAGTGAGAAGGAAAAGGCTAGAGATACAGAGTCTGCTTCCCTTTGAGTAACATGTGGGGATGAGCATCTCACAATACATGGGCCTCACAACACACGTGGGACTCATTACAAAGAATTCCAAATGATCCTTAGATGGATTGATTATAGATGGAAAGCTAGTATCAGAATAGTCAATCAATATATTATAAAATAAGCTATTTGAGAGCTTTTTGGTTAATAGGACCAATATCCTCATGCAAACTGGAAAATGTTCACTCTAAAGGGTAGGAAACCATTTCAGTTCTAAAACAAAACTGAAGAAAAAAGAATTAGAAGTTTTAGATGCGTTGAAATAAAGCCCTCATGTAAGTCACACCCTCCCTACCCTCTCCCCTTGGGTATTTTTACCTAGTAACCACAAGAGAATGAGATACCCTTGTGGAATATTTTCATTGCATCTGCCCCTTATTTCAACCATACAAGGCTATAGGCCCCTCTTATCCAGCTATTAAGAAGCCAATTTCATTAGAGTAGGAACCACCTCTTAATGAAAAGGTGCATAGGTCTACAAGTGTGTTGCATTGCCAAGAATTATTTGCACAGCTGGTTATCATTAGCCTGTAGTTTGAAGAACAAAGGAGATAAGAAATAAAACTTTTTAAAAACTTTTTTTTATCTCCCTTTACCAAGTCCAGTAATTTTACATGAATTTAGAAAACACACAAACACCTTCTGCTTCATCAGAAAACAAATCAAAGGAAGAAAGACCCCTGAATTTTGAATGCTTCATTGGCTCTTAGAATCCCTATCAGGAATGAGAGCAAATAGAGGATGAAAATTAGTTGATTTGTTTTTTCTATACAAAGTGTGTATGGAACAATTAGACAATGTACCTGCCTTTGGTGTCTGGAAGACACTGGCTCAAATCCTGCCTTCTGACACATATGTACTCTGTGAATATAGGCCAGTTACTGAATTTCTTACTCCTCCAGACCACCTTGTTGGAGTGTGGGCTGCTTTGTTATTGTTTGATTTTCAGTCATTTCAGTTGTGTCTGATTCTTTGTGGCCCCATTGGGGGTTTTCTTGACAAAGATGCTGTGATAGTTGGCCATTTAATTTTGTAGTTTATTTTACAGATGAAAAACTGAGGCAAAGAGGGTTAAGGACTTACCCAGAGTCACAGAGCTAGTTAGTTTGTAAGGTTGATGTAAGGTGAATTTTATTGTTATTAAGGTAGATTTTACTGTGTGTAAAGTGGATTTTTGTTATTTCTTAAAGTTCAGTTTCCCAGGATCCATAGTCATAACAATCTCTTGTTCCCAGGTATTAGATATGAGTTCCCACAGTTATGGTTCAAAACATCTCCACTATGCTTGGGCAGTATCATATAATTTTTAAAAAATCCACTGTGATTGCACAGTGGGATACACGGGTGTGGTGATGTGAACTTGCAAGCTTGTTGTTGGCAATATGCCTTCTTTGTCTATAAATATCTATAAAACCTATAAATATTCACCTATAAAAATGGTGGGCATTGGTCAGTATATGGGGTACCTTAGGGGAATGCACAAATGCTGGGTGTGCCTCAATTGTCCCTCATTGAAGCTTGGGGGGAACCTTAGTGTTGAGTATACAGAAGTTATGCATGCCTTTATTGGCCCCTGTCAAGGTTTGGGGGGAAACTGTGTTTGCCTAAATTGACCCCCATTGAGGCTTGAGGGAGATTTAGGGGATGCACAGGTAGGGCCTGTCTTGACTGACCCCTTTGAGACAGGGGTAATTGCTTCCCCTTCTCTCTCCCCCTATGAGAAGGGTGATTAGGGAATGCTGTAGGAGTTTGTGCTCCCATTTTCATCAACCTTTCTGAGAAAACTAGACTAGAATAAAGTAAATTTATTAACTCCTTCTTAGTGCCTTTCCTGTTTGATCAGATCAAGAGTGAACCCATGCTACCAGCCCTCCTATGGGCTGTGTTTATTTGTCTTACAGTTGGATTTAAACTCTTCAAGTTCAGTCTTCCTGACTCCAGATCCCGGACTCTTTCCACAGTGCCACTTAGACACCCCATAGACTGCTTAGTGAGTTGTTGAAGATCACATGGGAGGAAGGTACAGATGTAGGATTAAACCTCAAATATCCCATTCTCCCAGATTTGGATTTCTTCTACTTGATTATACTCTCATTCATCTGCAAAGGTTTACATTTCTATGGGAAAATTAAAATTGCTAATCACCTTTAGCATAGAGATATGCATTAAAATTAGAGATAGAAAGACTGAAGAAATGTCAGTGAAGATTTTTACTGATGAGTACCCTGTATTCTGAGTGGACTCTTTTTTACCATGACAGAAACATGAAATAATTCACAAAATAAAAACAAAGTATTGGCTAATGGAAAACAAACAGAAAACAAAAAACAAAACAAAAATAAATTTATGTGTTCATGTATTCAGGATCCTTGGGAAGGCATAGTTAACCTCCCTGATTTCAACCAAAAATATTACTTAATTTCCAATTTTTCCTGTGAGTAATTTATGAGACTATCATTCGTAAAAAATGGGAAATCCAATCTTTAAAAGATATATTTTATTTCTTTTGAAAACAATCTCAGTAATTCCAAAACAGTAAAATAAACATTTACTAGTTTCTATATAAGAAAAAAACAGAAGGAGAAAAACATGGTTCCTTATAATTCAAGGATAAGATAAGTGAATAAAATTGAAGGCAACTTACGATAAATTCAATTAAAAGGATAAAACAAAGTTTCTAAAGAAAAAATCCATTTAAAAGACACAGATCTTTTCCTTCACAGTAAAAGATCCTTCATGGAAGAGGGAGAATTTGGGTTCAGTCTTTAATAGTGGGAAGCATTTTGACAGACGAATATTGGGCGTGCAGCAAGATGAATAAGATGAAACAAAAGCTGATGCCAAGGAATAGAATATAGAAATAGAAATCTGAAGGGACAGGGACAGGGTAGAGAATAGAACAAGGTGGGGGGGACGGGATAGGGAGGAGGAACACATAATCAACCTCTAATAATATGCCCACTGTGGAGATGTTCTGAGTAATTGCACATGTACAGCCTGTATTGAATTGCTTGTCCTTCCAGTGGGGGTGGGTGATAAGGGAGGAATTGAAAGAATCTGGAATTTAAAGTTCTATAGTCAAATGTTAAATATATATATATATATATATATGTATACATATACAATTATTATTATTAACTACATGCAACTGGGAATTAAGATATACAGGCACTGGGGTAGGGAGACCCATCTTTCCCTACTGGAAAGTCAGAGGGGTGATGGGGGAGGACACAGGAGAGAACAGATTGGGGGAGGGGTTATG
>JAQQSW010023361.1:0-10287 GCA_028646575.1 Pseudocheirus occidentalis
ACAGACAAAAATCTAACAGTCCCTGCTCTCAAAGAGCTTACACCTGGAGAGGAAGAGCTTGGAGATTTGTGGGGAATGAAAACAAGTAAGTGCCACTTACTCAGTGAAATATCTATGAGATATAGGCAGCAGAGGTAGGCATTGCCTAAAGCAGAATTTCAGTTGATGTCAAACTAGGTTTTCTACCTCTCCTACTGGCAGAGATACAGTCACTATATGCTATTCTGAGAAAGGTCCAAATGAACTGCCAACCACTCAAACTAGTTAATTAGGTTCACAGCATGGGTCACATTAGTATCTGATACACTGATATATCTACAGTTAAAAAAAAAAATCTCAAAAGAGCAAAGTAGTTGATACCTGAAAATGACAAACTTGTTTTGTGGCACAAAGTGCTATGGAATAAAGGGGACAGATTTGTCTGGCTGATTTAAGTTATCATCTAAGCCTATTCAGAGAAAGCCAGTCCTAAAGTTTACAGAGGTTCTGTGGTGCTGATGTTTGCATGACCCTTATGGCAACTGGAGTCTTATGTCTTGGTTAATACAAAACAAATGCTGGTTTGATACTGGTTACTTTGATTCAGTTTAGATTTTTAAGGTTGTCAATCTTCTTAGTATTTTCCACGATTATCATTTTATGCCCATCAATTGCTGTCTTCCTTTCAAAACAGATTAGACAACTTTCTTGCTTTTTTTTTATGTCTGAGGAAACTACTGATTACTGCAGCTGACAATGTGGTAAACATAGGTTAACTCCCTCCTTCCCCAGTTATAATTTCCTTTCTGAAAAAAAAAATTGCAATCCCTACAAGAATCTATGGATCGGTAATGAGAGTGAGGCAGGGAGCACCTTAGCAACAAGATAGACTAGCCTGGAAATAGCAATCCCTAAGACCACTAGCTCAAAAAAAGTCATTTGGTCTCAACGGATACCATTATAAAAAGCAAAATCTGCTATATTAGACTGTTAAATAGCAGTCAATGGACCACTGATTTGGTTTTGTAGATTTTACTGGGGAGAAAACAGAAGTACACAAGTTTTAAATATAAAGCTTTAAAAGATAAATCCCAGAAGGGGGTAAAAATACTGGCCACTTGAGCTTGAAGTCAGAGGACATAAGCAGGTAGATATCTTATATAAAGTCCAAGCCCCTAGTTTTACAGATAAGGAAACTGAGATGAAACTAACTAACCTATCTAAGGACACACAAGTTAAAAAGCAGGCAGAACTGGGATCTATCTACACATTGAAAAAGAACTAGATCTTGGAGTAAGAGGACTGAGATTAAAATTCTACCTCTGGAGGCGGCTAGGTGGCGCAGTCAATACAGCACCAGCCTTGGAGTCAGAAGGACCCGAGTTCAAATCCAGTCTCAGACACTCTACCCAAAAACTAGCCGTGTGACTTTGGGCAAGTCACTTAACCCCAATTGCCCTCCAAAAATTAAAAAAAAAAACCTAAAAACAAAATTCTACCTCTGATATTCCCTTAGGATGGCTAGGTGGCACCATCGTGCAGGGAGCACTGGACCTGGGGGCAGGAAGATTCCTCTTCCCTAGTTAAAATCTGGCCCCAGACACTTACTAGCAGTGTGATCCTGGACAAATGACTTAACCCTGTTTGCCTCAGTTTCCTCAGCTGTAAAGAGAAGGAAACAGCAAGCCACTCCAGTATCTTTGCCAAGAAAATGCCAAACAGAATTACAAAGAGTCAGACAGGCCTGAAATGACTAAACAGTAACAAAAAACAAGGGGCTTCGACTAGATGGTTTCTGGGGTCCCTTCTAGATCTAGAGTTAAGATTTTCTGACTCTAAATTCTTCCATTTCACCATGAACTATTTTAAAACAAACTGTTAAAGTATAAAATATTATTTAAAAATTAACCATTTCAAAATAATCCATCATTTCTCATGTGGCTGCACTCATAGGAGACTTCTCAGACTTTTCCGCTCTGCCTCAGTGTGCTGCTCATTGTTGGGAAAACCTCATCAACCTGCAAGTTCCCTTCGGTCCTATCTCTCTAGCTCATCACTGTTCTCTGACCCTCTAGAGGAGAGAGCTCAGCTCAGACAATCCCCAGGCTTACCTACCCTGGGACTTCTCTTATTTCTTCACCATGCCCCCCCCTTATAAACTGCCTTTCCCCACACCCTGATGCCCTTTCCAGCTGTGTGTTATCTTACCCCCATTAGATTGGAAACTATGAGGGCAGAAGCTGTCTTTTTTGTGTGTGTGTCCCCTGCACTAACCACAATGCTTGGCCCAGGGCAGGTGCTCAATATATATTTATTAACTATTAGAATCACAAAGTCTCAAGTCATTATGAGATCTTAGAGATCATAAAAGCTAACCCCTCCATTCTGAGAGAAAAACCACAATCCTAAGAAACACAATGATTTGTCCAAGGTCAGGCAAGGAAATGAGCAGCACAGCCTAATCGGAATGCAGATCTCCTGCCTTCCAGACCAGTACTCTTTTCAACTACGCTGTTTTCTTATTGGGCTAAAAAATTACTCTAAAAGAACTATAAGCATTACAATTTACAGAAAAGAAGGAAGACATGATCCCTGCTCTCAAGCAGCTTACTATCAGAGGTGAAGAAAAAAACAAAACTTGGAGATAAATTTGCATCTTTAATCACAAAAGTGCCTCATACTGTCATTTGGCGTCATTTAGTTTATTTTAAAAGGGATTCCTGCATTCCCCAAAGCCCACTTATACATGCTCCCCCAAACCCCTTTGCCCCCCAAAGTCTAGAAATACTATTTCACCCTTAAAAAAAAAACTCCAAAGTCTATGTAGCCAAACTGAGCAATAAATAACAAAGTAAACAATAGCAGCATTGAAAGCCAGTAGTCAAAAGAAGGAGGAACAGGTAGAGAATGTTCTACTTGTTTCTCTAATCAAATGTCAAACCATTCCAGGAAAAAAGGAGAATAGGGCCCATTGTGAAAAGAAGGTAAAAGCTGCAGAAACTCATTCCCATTTAGGTTGGTGCAGGAATAAAACAAAGTAATAAGGTTTCAATTTATGTATCTATAAATCCCCCAATGTAGCATAGTTTATTATTAATCTTAATTTGATAACTGATAGGTAAATACAAAAAGGTTACTCCCTCAAACATAGCTTAAAAAATCCAAATAGATCATTAAGGATATATTGTGGAGAATTTATAACGGCTGCCAATGAGACTATAAACAGTAGCAACCAAGAATCTGGAGTCAAAGTCAACATCCTTCAACAGCTTATTTTAAAAAGAAAATATGGAGGCTAAATGGCCCAGCAGTTTACATGGTTATATTTCTATTTTTTTAGATGAAAATAGCTGACATTTATATAGGACTTGAAAGTTCACAAGGCCCATTACATACGCCTAATTTAATCCTCACAATTCGGATGTAGGTATCAAGTTTTATTTCCCCCACTTTATAGGTAATAATTGACAGAACAGGGATTCAAACCTAGGTCCTTCCAAACCATGGCCTTTAATATCTTAATATACTAGACCATTTTAAGTCTTTGACCCTCTGACATCATATCCAGATATGACTAAGTTCTCCACAAATTTAAAGATGCAAACTTCCTTAGCAGTTTTTCCAACATGCAATTAACTTTGTAATTTAATTTGTAGTGTAACAGAGTATAACCAGCTCAACATTCCAATAAACTTTAGTGAAACATATTTCTTGTAAACTTTCACCTAATGCTAAGCCTTGCAAACATAACTCACTGGTATTATTATTATTAAGGCATTATTTCCCACTCAAAGAAACAGAGTAGAGTGGGAGATAGAGGGTTGGCCTTGGAGTCAGAAATATGTGGGTTTAAGTCACTTGCTTAGTCATACCACTTAATCTTTCAATGCTCAAGATTCCTGATGACCAGTTAAGGCGCTAATCTGCATGGCTGGAAGGAGTTTTCTCACAAAGACATCACTGTACTGATGAAATCACAAATCTGGAACCAAACCAGAGGTGTACCACTTACAAATGGAAAATTAACAGTGAGTTGAAACTGGACAACATGCCACTAAGTTACAGAGACAATAAGAATAACTCTAGCCTCTCTTTTTTCTCTTGGTTTGTTGCTTTCTCTAGAAACTAATAAAATAAGTTGTGAGCAATGAACATGACTGGCAAATAATGAAAATTCAAAATCTTGAAGTGATGTAATTACAGCCTGAAAACTCTATGACCTAAGGGAGACCTTGGTAAATCTCCATGGTCACCACAGCTGGTCATAAAAAAGGACCTGTGTGATGCAGTACTAATTCTAGTCCAACCCCCTCCTTGTGCAAATGAGGAAACTAAGGCCCAGCTGATGTAATCATAGTATGAACTCTTGGACCGAAAACTGGCCTCATTAAACTTTCATGGTCACAACAGATGATCGCAGAAAGAGACCTTGGTGGTCATCTAATCCAACCCCTTAATTTTACAAATCAGGAAACTGAGGCCCAGAAAAAGGACTTAAGTAAATGACAGAACTGCCACTCAAAATCCAGTATTCTTTTCACTACAAAATGTGAAAACATTTGGTTGCAAGTAAAACCCCACCTCCAACTTTTAATTTATGAGGAAACAGAACCCAAAAAAGTTCGTCAAATGTAAAAACTGATCAAATTTACGTCAAAAGAGAATACAATCTTTAGTCTATTTTATACAAGTTCCAATTTCAACAAGTTTGTAAAAGGGCAAATTTGAGGGACTCTTAAAATCAACTGTTTGAAGCTTTTTGTTTTGTTTACATTTGACCTGCTCTCAATCTTTCTCTGCTCTAGTTTTCTGTAATAGGACACACCAAAAAACCCTTTAATACAATAATAAAAGTTTTAGGGAAAAAAAACTTACTTCTCATGTTAACATCTATAGGGTTTATACTGGCAGCATGGACCTTAATAATGACTTCATTTGGATAGTATATGACAGGAAACATCATATTCTTTGTGAATCGGAGCACTTCATTCGCCCCGTATTTATCGATCACCCACGCTGGCATAACAGTGCTCCTGGAAGCCGTGGTGCTGATGTCTCGGACCCGCGAAGGTCTTCCCAAAGCCCTGCATCTCCCCGGGCACAGAGGGAACGACCTCCTCAGCACCAGCATTTTCAGAACCTCCATCCCAGGCACTGACCGCCCACGTGGTTCCAGCACCAGCCTCACCTGAGCCTAAAAGCCCCGAGCCCCAAGCCCACCCCCAGCCTTAATTCTGCCCTGTTCGGCTAAAAAAAACGTGGGGGGTTAAAAATTCAATATTGAGAATAGAAAGGGGAGCACAGGAAGCAATTTGCAAAAATTCTAGGGTGGGAGATGGCCAAAAAATTTTTGAAAAATTAATGCCAGTAACCAGTTTTCACTCTTGCTCGTGTCAATGGGTCAAAATTCAACTTTAGTCTACAATGAATGGGCTCTGCCCATTCTTCTAATTTATCTTTCCCTCAAAAAAAAATCCAATAATAATAATAACACAACTCTCTCTGCTCCCCCCACCGCCGCCCCCTCCCAGAAATATATCCACACCTGCTACCCTCTAAAGCTCTCCTAGCGACCCAGCTCGCTATAAACCTAACAGTCCTGCCCAGCCCTGTTTGCTTCCTGAGGAGCCAGCAGGCTGCCTACAAGCAGCACCCACCCGTACCCAGCCCAGGCCGGGGTCTGAGCTAGAAGTTGCGGAGGGCCGGGAGGATTAGACGCTTCATAGTCTCTACGAGTGCTCCCTCACTCGCCGGCATGACCCAGGTGGAGGCTGGTGCGGCGCCAGCCAATAGCGTGCGAGGATCATTGCCCGGGGACCAATCGGGGCGCTCAACGCTGAGGAGTGCAAAGAGGCAGATACAAGATGGCCGCTCCCATGTAACGCCGGCAAGCGGCGGCCTTTGACCTTTTCCCCCTCCGCTTCTCTTTTGCTCTGAGGTCTCGGCAGGGTAACGGGGGCCGGGCGGCTGAGCCCGGAGGGAGCAGCACCATGCTGGGCCTTAGCCTCCGAGAAGTGAGTGTCACCGGCCTCTTGGGGGAGGGACCAGCGCCCGTGCGGCCACTGGAATGGCGTGAGGCGCCACAGTTCGCGCACCCTGGACAGATGGGCCCTGGGCAGCCTCGGGGAGGTGGCTTCCGGTGTCGCGGTCGCCGTAGCGTTCTTGGGCCCAGCTTCGTCCCGCAGCGTGTGTGCTTCAGGACCGTGCGGGGCAGAGCTCTTTAGGTCTCGGTTAGGGCGGCATTTTAATGTAGGGATGGGCGGAGGAAGGGGGCGCGGGGGTGTCTTATGTCACCTTCCAAAAGCACCCACATTCCTGCTTCTTCGCCTTGGAGGAGAAAGGGTCATACAAATAATCACTTAGAAACTCTCCTTTCGTTTTGCTGCCATCTCTACCGCGTTGCCGCTGTGTCATCTTGGACAAGTCATTAACCTCTTGGAGATTCATTGTCTTCATTTGTAAAATTCTTGGCCGTGTCTCTTCCAGCTCCGTGTGATCCTTTAAGTCAATCAACTGGAATTAACTATATATTAGTCAATTTATTCATCGCCTGCTGTGTGTCCTGTTAGCTTGCTTCAAGTTTCAACCAAAATTCCCCTTTATGCAAGGAGACATGCAGAAGATGTCTTTGAGCTTGTTTTAATCATTTGAAAAATTGGAATGATAATAAATTTATTACATAGAATAGATAATATATATTTTGTTATTTGTTATAGATTAGATATGGTCATATATAGCATTGTGTTTAATATTTTTATATTCCAGGCAACTAGGTAACACAGTGGATAGAGTGCTGGTTCTAGAGTAGGGAAGACTCATCTTTATGAATTCAAATCTGGCCTCAGTCAGAAACTTATTAATTGTGTGACCCTAGGCAAGTCATTTAACCCTGTTTGCCTCAGTTTCCTCATCTGTAAAATGAGCTGGAGAATAAAATTGCAAGCCACTCCAGTACTTCTGCCAAGAAAATCTTAAATGGGGTCATTAAGTCAGACAACCAAACAACAACAAAATATTTATATATTAAACTATAACACATAAATTACTGTATATAAAAACATATTTGTCTATAATATTTTACTATATTTGCTATTTATATATTTAGTATAGATACTTAATTGTGCACCAAGAGAAGATGAATTCCTTCATAGAAAGAATTGAGTCATTTTCTAAGTGTCTAGAAATTAAAAAAAAAAGAATCAGTTTTTTTTTCATGGAGTTTATCATCGCGGTGCACAATTAAGCATATATACCAGATATATGCATAGCGAATATAGTATATCATAGATATATGTATACATGTGTGTTTATATATACATGTGTGTGTACCTACAGTATACAGCAAAGGGATATCTTATTTTTATGTTGCTACCCACAGTGCTTAGTACAGTACCTGGCACATGAGCACTTAATAAATTCTTGTTGATTGATTGATAACATACCTTTCAGGATTGCTATGAGGCTCAAGTATGGTAAAATACTTTGCAAATTTTGAAGCAGTTTGTAAAATCCCCAATCCTTTCAATACCAGTGCCTTCCCTCCAAGATTCTCTACGGTTCTGGGAGGGGGAAATGGCCCTTTTATGGAATCCAGGTTCATAACTAGAGAAAAGGGAAGAAACTGTGAAAATCAGGAACAACTTGGGGAAACTAACATTGAGGACACACTGCCAGGCAAAACTGACTTAGCTACTTGTTGGTTTTTACCCCCTCAGCTCTGGGTCTTGGAGAAGAGAAGCTCCAGGAAGTAGGAAAGGGATATAAAAGGGGAGTTATGATTTCAAAGTCAAACCACCTATTTCAAACTTTTATTTAGGGTTTCAGGACAGGGAGACTAAATTCTTCCTCCTTCTTGTATCGCATAGATCTATGCATGCTCCTGGCACCCAGAAAGGAACTAGAAATGGATCAAAATACTACATTATGGGTTTAGTTTTGGTGGCCTTTTTTGTGTCGTTTTTTGGTACTAAGCGAAGGTCCCCACTTCATATTTATAACATTGTTTCAATGAGAAAAGTGTTTTTTTTCCAAGTTCCAGTTTCTTATTTATACTTCAAAACAGAAGGAAGAGCAGGTAATGCAGGTATTATCCCCATCTTACAGGTAAGGAAACTGAGGCCCAGAGGTGAAGTGATTTACCCATGGCACACAAGTTGGAGTAGGAAGTGAACTGTCAGGATAATGATATAAGAGATATCAGCCTTTCAAAGAAAAGAATTGACTTCTTCAGTTAAGCAAAGTGAAATCTCGCCTTCTTCCCTATGGCTAGTCTGTACTACATCACTATCTATGTAGCCTCTTCCCTGCCCAGAAAGAGAAACTGGGTCATGACATTAGAACTCACAGCCCTAATCGCTAGACCACAGTCTGTAGCATCAATGGTAGTGTCATTGGTTGGCCTCTGTTAGCCTGCCTGCTCCTCTTTCCTAGCCACACACTGCCTACCTGCCTGGTTTCTTGAAAATTCTGTGAGCCTTTAGTCACAAGGGGAACATGGAATGGTGTGAATGGATGGGCACAGTTAGTACAGCCAGAAAAATCATTCAGAATGTTTGCCTTGCTCAGTCATTAGCTTTTCCAGAAGGCAGAATTTGAAAATTACATTAAAGATAGATTTCAGCTCAGTATGTGGGGGGAAAAAAACAAAAAACAGTAAAAAGACTGAACTGTCCTGGTGCTATCTATGTAACCCGCAACCTGGAGGCCACATGTGGCCTTCTAGGGCCTTGGGTGTGACCTTTTTACTGAATCCAAACTTGACAAGACAAATCCTTTTATTAAGGGGATTTGTTCTGTGAAGTTTGGATTCAGTCAAAGGGCCACACTTGAGGACCTAAAGGGCCACATGTGGCCTCCAGACCACAGGTTCCCCACCCCTGTTTCATGCTTAGAAGTTCAAGCTGCGTGATCAGTGAATATTGTATAGGGCCTTTGCAGGTATGATTTGATCACATTTCTGAGATCCTTTCCAACTCTGAAACTGATTATTTCATTATTTGAATATAATAAGGATACATAATATTATTGTAATGTTCTGTTTTCTGCATATAGTGTATATGTGTACACGCACACATACACACACACACACACACACACACACACACACACACACTTCCCAAACATGAGAGGGGCTCTGTCTTATCTACTATGTATCTCCCTAAGGACCTCCTAGCACAAAGCTTTTTGAGTGAGGTCATGCTGCTGCCAGATACTTGCATAGTTAATTGTACATGGATTTGTTTACCTAATTTGGAACAGAGTGTAAGCTCCTTGAGGGAGAAACTTATGTTTTCTTGTTACCTTTTACTCCTAGTATAACATTAGTACCTATGCTCTGTATGTACACTTTAAGTTAATTACACTGAAAATATTACAGGTTTCTGCTGCGCTGAAACAACATCAAGTCAGTCCAGTGGAGCTCTGTCAAAAATGTCTCTCCCTTATCAGGGAAACCAGATTTCTTAATGCTTATATTACCGTAGCAGAAGAGAAAGCCTTAAAGCAAGCTGAAGAATCAGAAAAGAGGTATGAGAAAGGTAAATTACTTTCAAGTATTTATTTCTGCTTTCTTGGAATAATTTAATTAGATTAGCATTTGGGAAGTGATGCTTTTAATATAACATATGTTCACATTTGATCAAATTGACATGAAGAATAATAAACTGATGCTAGTAAATATGTGATTTGGAATATTCAACTATTACAATTTTCATATGAAATTAAATTAAATGTTTTTATGACAAAGACTGTGGTTAGTCTACATAGCAAACATTTATTAAGCACTTTCCAGATGCCAGTAACTGTGCTAGGCACTGGCAATGTGAAAGCAGAAATAAAACAATTCTTGTCATTGAGGAATTTGCAGTCTCCTGTGGGAGAGTGATCCCTGCACCAAAAAGTATTGTACAAAGACACTAGAGAGGTGAGAGCCATGCCTAACACCTGGAATAATTGGGGAAAGGCTTAGAGGGTGGGGGTGGGGGGTTACCTGGATTGAAGCTCCAAAGATTCAGTCAGAAGAGACAAAGAGTGAGAGCCTTCCTGACGCAAGGGCATGGACACTTGTGGGAAGATCTCAGATAATTTGTAACTCTCTGAACTCAGGCTATAGAAGGGGGTGGGAGACACATCATAGCAACACCTAGGGTGAATGTACTTTTTTATTTTGAACTGTCTTTTCCTGGCTTCTAACACAGGTCAGGCCCTTGGAATTTTAGATGGAATTCCCATTGCTGTAAAAGACAACTTTAGCACTGCTGGCATTGAAACAACATGTGCGTCCAATATGCTAAAAGGTAAACTACATCT
>JAQQSW010023362.1:0-10287 GCA_028646575.1 Pseudocheirus occidentalis
AATGTTGAAAACTAAAATAAATAGAAATTTAAACAAGTAAAAATAATTTTTAAAAAAGAAAAAGTTCCCATGCAAGTACTCAGACTAATAATATATTAAATATGTGACAAGTCCAGGCCTAGTACTTTGTTAGCACCAAGGGTTATATAGATTGTGAAATAAATCTGGGAAGATTGGTTGGAGTTGGATTATGTAGGTAATAGGAAGACAATGAACAGAGAAAGGACACAATCAGTTCTGTGCATTAGAAAGGGGATTTTTGGCAGCCTTGCCTTTTGAGGCAAAGTTACTTATTCATTCACTCTAAAAGAAATATCTTCATTTGAAAGCCAAAGGTTTCCTGTGCTCTTGCTTATAAAATGCACTGTTTTATCTGATCCTTGTAACAACTCTTTGAGGTATAGAAGTGCAAGTACCCCCATTTTATAAGACAGAGGCTCCCTTATTAAGAGGTAGAGCCAAGATTTGAACTTGGCTTCTGATTCCTAGTTCAGTGATCTTTTACTACACCACATAGACCTTCAGGAAAAAAATAAATTTTAGACTTGAGCTAAGGAAGGAATACAGAGGACTTTTGTCTTCTTTGGGAAATAGTAACTTTTAAAAATAGTATGTTATTAATTTTTTAAGAGCTGTGCTGATTCCCTTCTTATTAAATGAAACAGAAATTTCATTGACACTTCCCACCCTATTACTGCCTTCCACAAGCTTTGTTGTTGAACCTAGTGAGTTCTGGAAGACCCATGCTCTATAGAAATGTTCCTTTGGAGTCTCAAGTTTCAAAGCTTTCAAACTAGGAATGCTTTAGGCATATAAAATTGAATGTCTACAGAATGTGGGGCATTTTGGAGGACTGCATACTCTGGAATTTACCTTGACTTGTGAATTCTCAGTGTTTCATAGAATAGTGTTTCTTAGACTATCATTTTTAATAGTATTTTACTTTTCCAATTACATGTAAAGATAGTTTTCAATATTTATTTTTGTAAGATTTTGTGTTCCAAAATTATTTTCTCTCTCTCTCTCTCTCTCTCTCTCTTTCTTTCTCTTTCTCTCTTTCTCTCTTTCTCTTCCCTTCCTCCTCCAAAGAGAGCATACAATCTGATAGAGGTTATACATGTACAATCATGTTAAACATATTTCCACATTAGTCATGTTGTAAAAGAAGAATCAGAACAAAAGTTAAAAACCATGAGAAAGAAAAAACCAAAGGGGGCACAGCCAAGATGGCAGCATAGAAACAGGAAAATTCTGTGAGCTCCCCCCACAACCACCTTAAATACCTATAAAATATGACTCCAAACAAATTTTAGAGCTACAGAACCCAGAAATTGACAGAGAGAAACAAATCTCCCACTGAAGGCAGCCCAGCAGGCTGGCAGGAAGGGTCCATCACAGCCCTCTGTGAACCCAGCCCACCCTCCTGTGAGCTGCAGTTTTAGCCCCAGGGCAGCCCCAACCAGTGCCAGCCAGAGCAGACTTCAGGAGAGTGAATCACCAGCAGCTGTGGAGGTTTCCAGACATTTCATCCCATAAATGCCAAAGACAAAGTAAAAGGTCAGTGTGAAACTGTTGGAACCGGGGAGGAGGGTGTACAAGAGCATGGTCTGGCCCCTGCCCACAGGGTGAGAAGCAGTGGAGGTAAGGCAGCTGCATAGCCACTATATGGCTGCCTCCAGAGCTCCTGGCCTGCAGATTGTAGGGGGACCAAGTGACCATTCAGAGGGAAATTGCTCTTGCTTTTTAACCTGCTTAGATCTGGATCACTGTCTTGGGTGGAGGTCCTAGGGTGTGTGGCTAGTGGACCAGAGTTTGTGGGGACTTCAGAGAGGGCACCCAACTAATAGCTCTGGCAACTGCAAAAACCCCAGTGGTTTGGTGCAAAGGTCTCCTCTCTGGAAGCAGGGTTCTACCACGGTAAAGAACTCAAAAGTCAAGTAATTGAGTGACAACATGAACAAGCAGAGGAAGCAAAGCAAGCACAGCAATCAAATCTTAGATTCCTTTTTTGGGGACAAAAAGGATCAAAGCATGGAATGAGAGGAAAACAAGGAAGTCAGAACTCCTGCATCAAAACCTTCCAAGAAAAATATGAATTGGTTACAGACCATGAGGGAGCTGAAGAAGGATTTTGAAAATCAAGTAAGAGAAGTGGAGGAAAAATTGGGAAGAGAAATTAGAATGATGCAAGAAAATCATGAAAAAGAGAGTCAACAACCTGACTGAAGAAAATAACATTTTAAAAATAGACTAACTCTAGTGGCAAAAGAGGCCCAAAAAGCTAATGAGGAGAAGAATGCCTTAAAAAGCTGAATTTACCAGATGTAAAAATTTCAAAATTTCAATTTTGAATTTCAAAAGCTCACTGAAGAGAATAATTTCTTCAGAATTAAAGTCGAGCAAATGGAAGCTCAAGATACTATAAAACAAATACAAACAAATGGAAAAAATAGAAGGCAATGTGAAATATCTCATTGGAAAAACTACTTACCTGGAAAATAGATCCAGGAGAGATAATTTCAAAATTATTGAACTACTTGAAAGCCATGATCAGAAAAAAAGAACCTAGAAAGAAAAAAACAAAAAAAGTGAAAATAGTATGCTTTGGTCTGCATTCAGACTCCATGGTTCTTTCTCTGGATGAGAACAGCATTTTCCATCATGATTCTTTTGGAATTATCTTGAATCCTTGCATCGCTGAGAAGAGTTAAGTCTGTCAAAGTTAGTCATCACACAATATGGCTGTTACTGTGTACAAAGTTCTCCTGGTTCTGTACACTTCACTCAGCATCAGTTCGTGTAAATCTTTCCAGGTTTTTTGAAATCCATCTTTTCATCATTCCTTGCAGCACAATAGTATTCCATTACATTCATAAAACACAGCTTATTCAGCCATTTCCCAATTGATGGGAATTCCCTCCGTTTCCAATTCTTTGTCACCATAAAAAGAGCTACTATAGATATTTTTGTATATGTGGGTGCTTTTCCCTTTCTTATGGTCTCTTTGGGATGCAGACCTAATACTGGTGATGCTGGATCAAAGGGTATGCACAGTTTTTGGGGGGAGGGACATAGTTCCAAATTGTTCTCCAGAATCAGTTCACAATTCTACAAACAATGCATTAATGTTCCGATTTTCCCACATCTTCTCCAAAATCTATCATTTTCCTTTTCTGTCACATTAGCCAATCTGATAGGTGTGAGATAGTACCCAAGAGTTGTTTTAATTTGCATTTCTCTAATCACTAGTGATTTAGAGCATTTTTCATATGACAATAGATAGCTTTAATTCCTTCAGCTGAAAACTACCTCTTCATATCTTTTGATCATTTACCAATTGTAGATAGACTATAATTTCTTCAAAATATATTTTGCTTCTGTGGAGTTTATGTTGTAGATTTCAGAGCATGTTATTCTTCAGGAAAACAAAGCTCTATGTTTAAAAAGCTGGATTATGAAATTTTAAAGATTAAAAACTACTATAATTCAAAAGCAAAACTGTTATGATTGCCCTCCCACACCCCCCACTCCCAAAACCATAAGTCAAATAACATCCCATTAGAAATAGAAGGTCTAGGGGGTCAGGTGGTGCAGTAAATAGAGCACTGGCTCTGGAGTTAGGAGGACCTGAGTTCAAATATGGTCTCAGACACTTAACACTTACTAGCCGTGGGATTTGGGGCAAGTCACTTAACCCCAATTTCCCTGCCTTCCCCTCTCCGAAAAGGAAAAAAGAAAGAAACAAAGAAATAGAAAGTCCTATAGAATATAATATTTTTTTTTCTTGAGGGACTTGAATTCTCCCTATCCTTTAGAAAATCTGAAGTTATGTACTCGATAGTGATTTGAAGGTATCAGAGTGTTTGTTAGCTATATATAAATGAATATCTACCATTTATGATGGTCCTTTACATAACCTACCTCATGATTGCTTTTTTTCTGTGAATATGTATAATATTTGTCATCATTATCATAATTTAGACTCCATAGTTATATGTTGTCTTTATTTGCTTTCATTTTGCATTTGTAAGTCTTGCATCCCTAGTTAGATTAGAAGTCAAATGATAAGTATTACTGTCTTTAAGGCAAGGACCACAACTTACAATCTTTCATATCTCTAATGGTGTCTAGCATCTTTCTAAGAACATAGTACATTCTTTCCAGTATTAATAAGCAAAGATTCAGACAAGGCAGTAAAGGAAGGGATCAAGGGCACAAGAAAAATCCTAAATCATCCTCATTATAAGGATATCAAGGTTTCAGGGAAAGCAGAAGGGCATAAGATCAAGGGCACATATAGAAAGCTTAACCTTAGAAAAAAGATTCTTGCCATTACATTTGAGGAAGGTGGGGAAGAGGAGAAGATGGGTTAAGACAGAGAAGTTTTGTATAGAAAGAAGAGGAAATAAAAAGGCTTATGTTCAATGGTTTTGATCTGAGTAAAGTAGGCGATAAGGTCATCTACTCAAAATGAGGGTTTGAGGCGAGCCAGAGATGAGGATACTAGGTGGCACAATGGATAGAGTTAGAGCCTGGAGTCAGGAAGTCTCATCTTCTTGAGTTCAAAACCCTCCTGACACTTATTGGCTGTGTGACCCTGGGCAAGTCACTTACACCTGTTTGCCTCTGTTTCCTCATCTGTAAAATGAGCTGGAGAAGGAAATAGCAAACCATTCAAGTGTCTTGCTAAGAAAATCACGAATGGGGTCATAAAGAGACATGACTGAACAACAGCAACAGGGATGGAGATGGACAAATAAGAAAAGCAGAAAAGTTAAAATATTGTGGATAGGCTCATGGGGAATGGGATTTGCAGTCTCAAAAAAATGAAAAGGATTTCCCTACAACATTGAGATGCTTACTACCCTCCACCACATGCCCCTTCCGCCAATCTCTGGAATGGCATGAATTTGTAGCAGAATTAATCATTAGTACTGAGGGACTTTTCCCCATAGGACTGTTTCTCCCAAGAATGATTAGAGAAGGAGGGTGGTGAGTGATACAGTAGCATTGAGAACAGCTTGACATTACAGAGTTGAAGGATTTTAAGGTGTTCAAACAGTGGATTTTTGGTTGGCTTTTGAACCAAAGATGTTCTTTTTATTTTCTTAACAGACAAAATGAATCATTTATTAAGCATTTACAACATGATAGATGCCTTAGAACAAGGAATGTCAGAGTTGGAAGGAATCTTGGAACACAGAAATTCAGTACTGAAAGAGACTTTAACCCTAAAATACTGGAATTGTAAAGAGCCCTGGAAATCATTTAGGCCAATTTCATTATTTTAAAAATGAAGAAACGCAAGTCTAGCTAATTGAAGTGGCATCTGCTGATTGGCCCTGATTAAGCTTGGGAGCCTGACTCAGCAGTAGATGTTTGGTTCCCCCAGGGGGCCATCTATCTTTGTGTGTGAAGATATAAGTTGAACGCAGTGATTCTGCAGCTACGCTGCAGGTAGCATAACTATAATCATCAATTCATATGGCCATTATTGACAATATTATGATTAATGATACCTAGAAGCAGCTAGATAGTCTAGTGGATGGAGTGGTTGGCTTAAAAATAGAAAGATGTGAGTTCAAATCCTGACTCAGATACTTCCTACCTGCAATTCTAGGTATGTCTCCTCAACTGTAAAATGGAGTTAATATTATTAGCACCTGCCTCCCCAAGTTTTTTTTTTATTTTTAACTTTTTAATTTTTTTAACTTGCTCTGATAAACTAATTCTCACTAAAGTATTGATGAAAGTAGATCATTCACATTAAGGAGGAAATATAGTATAGTGGAAAGAGCACTTACTCCAGAATCAGAGGATCTGGGTTCAAATGCTGCCTCTTTCATGTAATGCCTTTGCAAGTAACTTCAACTCCCTTGGTCTTATTCTTTTTCATCTGCCAAAATGAAGAATTTCAACTATAAGGTCTCTGAGTTTCCAATTTAACCCTAAGTCTATGATCCTAATTTTTATTAGCTCATTCAACCACATTATTACCTTTAGGGGTACTTAAGTATAAATCTGTCATTGAGGGATGGACAAACTCCTTTCTCATTCTCAATTTATTGATATTCTCATGACTGACACAGTTTTACTGAAAAAATTCTGACACTTCTAGGATCCTGGTTATGTTGTTTTTTTTCCCCTGTAAGATTACACACTTAATGTGTTTAGCTATCAAGTTTTCTTTTGATTATATAGTATACAATCTTTGCCTGGTAACAGCATAACTATAACTATTTTTTTTTATCTTTTTGGATTAATTTTAAACAATATTAATCGTCAATTCAATTAGATCAACATACTTTGTAATGATTCTGGTACATAAAATGTCATAAATTTTCAGTCATTCCATTGAAGTTTTCATCAAGGTTCTTTTTCTATTCATTATTCTTCCCTTTCCCTCTCAAATACTCATTATTTAGTGTGAACTTTATTTTCCTGGCTCTGATTTTTTTCCATTTATCTGTAATTACATAAAACTAGAAGTATTATTTTTATATAGTTTTCTTTTGTATTCCTTTATCAAAGGATGGAATTTATTTCAGAGCCATTGTAGAAATTATCTAAATTTCCCTTAGGATCCTGTTCTTCCTTTTATTCCTATCAAGCTTTCAAGAAAAAGGATCTCAGACTTTCCTTTGTTCTCAGAACTAGACTTTTCTTTTTAGATGAAAGAATATATGTGTTATATATAAATGGGATAAAGGGATATAAAGATTCCCTGGAACATGTATGTCCCAAAGAATATCAGAAGGAATATAAAGAAACAATGAAGGGGTGGCTAGGTGGCGCAGTGAATAGAGCACAGGCCCTGGAGTCAGGAGTACCTGAGTTCAAATCTGGCCTCAGACACTTAACACAAAAAACTAGCCGAGTGACCTTGGGCAAGTCACTTAACCCCAACTGCCCTCCAAAAAAAACAAACAAACAGAAACAATGGAAGATTTATTTGAACTGATACAGTAAAGAAAGCAGAACCAAGGGAACAATATATATTCAATGACCACCATAATGAAAAACAAAACAACATTAAAAGATATCACAATTCTAATTAAATGCAATGACCAATTTTAGTTCCAGAAGAATGAAGATGAAACATATTTGCCTTTTCTTGGAAGAGAATTGGTGGGCCATAGATGTAGGTTGCTGCAAATGTTGTCAGACATAGTTCTTTTGTTTGTTTTGCTTAACTATTTTGTTGCAAGAGAAAGTGTGTGTGTGAGTGTGAGTGTGTGAGTGTGAGTGTGTGTGTGTGTGTGTGTGTGTGTGTGTGTGTGTAAGGGGTAGGGAAAAATAAAAAGCAAGGAAGGGTGATGTAAAAAGCAAGAAAATCATCAATAAAAGGTTCACAAAATTTCAAAACAAAACCAAAAGATTCTCTGAATAACCAGTACAAAAAATTTACAGACATTACAATCTATATGGGCTCTTTGGCTGATTATTTAATTATTAAAATTTTACATTAAAAATTGATTTAATGGTAAGGATTACAGCCAAATTAATTTCAAAGTGATCCTGTCTTTTAACTTATGACACAGTATAGTCTTAGAGTACTTGTCAATTTTATAGGTGTGCAGCTCCATAAAGAATATTCTTTTTTATCCGGAGAAAAAAATTTTCCATACTCTGTCTTATCCAAACCTTTAAATAATTCAATCATGTTAAAAAAAAGAATAGTTCAAGCCTTGACTGGTGAATTTAATATGAAGTTTATGTTATTATTATAATCATAAGCTTTTAATGCAACTTTATTTTATATAGTCCTTATTTTGGATAATAATAATATTATTATTAAATTTACACTCCTTAAATATTTCATGGTTTTCCAAACACATTATCATCTTATGTGATGTTCACAACTATCTTATAAAGTAGACAAATTACAACTGTAAGCTCCACTTTTATTACTTGTGCCTATAGCACTTAGCAGAGTGCTTTGTATGTGGTAGGTTCTCCATATGTTTTTAGATGATTAATTTTTCACGTCCATGGTACAATGGATATATACCAGCAACATTATTATTATTAATTTTTTTGCTAGCCACATAAAGTAACCTTCTTAGGTAACTTGACTGGTATGGCAAATTGGTAATTTTATTGTTATGAATAAATGAATTAATTTAGGTAATATTGTTATCTTTGTTATATTAGCATATCCTACATGAGTGTTAATATGTCTTCTAATATTTAATTCTGCCTTTATTTATTTTAAAGTGTTTTGTAGTTATATTTGGGTAGTTTTAGCATTTGTCCTGGTAGATAGATTTCCAAATATTTGGTACATTCTATAATTCTTTTGAATGGATTTTCTCTTTTTATCTTTTTTGGTAGTATTCAGAAAAGTTAATTATTTGTTAGCTTATTTATTAGTTATATTAATATTTGTTAATTATTTGTTACAGTATCCTGGTACTTTTCTGAAGTTATTGTTTCAATTAACTTTTTAGCTTAATCTTTAAGGTACTCTAAACAGATTATCAAGTCTTATATAAAAAGTTGTCATTTTGCTTTCTCTTTATATGCATTCCATTAATTTTTATTTCTTGTCTAATTGTCTAATATTTCTTGTCTAATGCTTTATGTAGCATTATAAAAATGGTGATGAAAATAGACATCCTTGCTTTTCTCCTAATCCTACTGGAAAGGCCCCTATCATGTTTTCATTACAAATAATGTTGGCTCTTGTCTCAGACAGATACTGTTTATTATATTAAAGATTTATTTAATCCTATTCTTTACATCAAAAAAATAGAATTGTGTGGTATGTTTTGTTATGTGGCTTTTATTATTTCTGTTATTAATTAAGTTATTATGTTCATAGTATTCCTAATATTGAACTAACCCTGCATTCCTGGCAAGTTAAACTGGGTCATATTACATAGTTATACACACACACACACACACACACACACACACACACACACATATATATATATATATATATTGCTGTGATCTCTTTACCAACATTCCATTGAAAATTTTTGCCTTGATTTTCTTTAGAGATATTGTATATAGTATTCTTCCTCTGTGCTATTGCTTCTTGGTTTAGGTATCAGGGTCATATTTGTATCATAAAGTAAACCTAGTAGGATCTCATTCTTTTGCTACTTTGTAAACAAGTTGTGTAATAATAGAACTAATTGTTCTTTAAATATTTGATAGAATTTACTTGTAAGTCCCTTTGGTCCTAGAATTTGTATTTCCTTTGCTCCCCTCTATGGTTGGGTTATTTAAATTTCCTATTTCTTTTCCTGTTAATCCAAGTGTTTATATTTTGGTAAATATTCATCCATTTTGTTTAAAGTGTTGGCATATCATCTGACAAAGTAGGCTTTGAAAATTTCCTTGATTTTTTTCTCCTTATTTCTAGCTCTTGAATCTATCCTTCCTCTTAATTTCCCTACACCTCTATTCCTTTTTCTTTTTTTAATTCTATTGGATTGAATGCATTTCTACAGCAAACTCTGTTTGTAAGAGCATGTCCAACCCTACTTTGTCAGGTTGAGATGAATGTGAGGTTCATGTTATACCTATGCCTTCTTCCTCCATACTTATAAAATCTTCTTGTCATGTACCCCAATTATATCAAATAACTCTCTCCATTTCCTTCCTCCCCCTTTCTTTCCTAGTCTATTCCTTTCTCCCTCCCTTTTCTTTCTTCTCTTAAGAGCATCACAACAGAACAAACTACTCCTTCTCCCCCTATTAGAATGTAAACATATTGCCATCATTATAGCCCCTCTAGTTGTACAAATACATTTGCCTTTTTTCCTGTGTTTTGCATGATTCCTGTGTTTGCATTTCAAAGTTTCCACTCACCTCTGGTCTTTTCATCAGGAATATTTTTTTAAATCAAGAAAGCTTCTATTTTAGCTAAAGATCAATTCCCCCCTCCCATAGAATTGCACTCCATGAGGCTTATATGAATTGATGCTTCAGTGAGAGGAGCAGAACCAGGAAAAAATTGTACACAGTCACAGACACATCATATGTGTGACAACTAACTTTGAAAAACTGAACTTATCTCAGCAACACACAGTTAAAAGATAACTCTACAAGTCTCAGGACAGAAAGAGATGTCTACATTCAGAGAAAGATCCAGAAAGACCAGAGGTTAAATGGTGACTGAAGCAATGCTATCGCTCTTTTTGGGTTTTGTTTCTTTTCTCATTGTTCACTCCATTGGCTATAACACCTATACAACCAGAGTATTGTACAATGTGAAAGAGTTTGCAGATCATATACATGATTGTATGCCACCATGGTGGGGGTGGGGGGTGGGGA
>JAQQSW010023363.1:0-10286 GCA_028646575.1 Pseudocheirus occidentalis
AAAGTTGATACACATAGTTAATGCAGTGGACACCCACATTCCCAAGCCTTCACAAATAGAACAGGATCCCTCAAGCAGGGATCCTTCTCAGACTCAGGACAGTTTCTCAGCCTGGTCCTTGGAAGTTCTCAGTAGAAGCTGTAAAAGCAGGATTTCTTTAAATTAAATTTCTTAAAATTTCTCATAAAGTCATTTGCTTCCACTTGCTCCACTCTAATTCTGAAGGAGTTATTTTCCTCAGTGAGCTTTTGAGATGCTTTTTCCATCTGGCAAACTTGGCTTTTTAAGTCATTTTTCACCTCACTGGTTTTTTTTTTATCTTCTTTTGCCATTTGAATTATTCTATTTTTAGGGTGTTGTTTTCTGCAGTCAAGCTGTTGACTATCTTTTCATGATTTTCTTGCATCATTCTCATTTCTCTTCCCAATATTTCCTCCACTTCTCTTATTTGGATTTCAAAATCCTTCTTCAACTCCTCTATGGCCTGTAACCACTCCATCTTTTTCTTGGAAGCTTTTGATGTGGGAGTTCTGACTGTGTTGTCTTCCTCTTGTTCCATGCTTTGATCCTTTTTCTCCCCCCAAAAGGAATCTAAAGTTGGATTGCTGTTCATGCTTTTCTTCCTTTGCCTGCTCATGTTGCCATGCCTTGACTTTTGAGATACAGAAGAACTCTGCTTCCAAAGTGGAGTGCTTTGTCCCACATTGCTGGGGGTTTTGCAGCTACCAGAGCTATCAGGAGGCCACTGTCTCTACAGCTACCACCATCTTTGGCTCACTGGTCATGCATCTCAGGACCACCACCCAAGATCATGATCCCAATCCATGCATTTTAAGGGAAGAGCAGTTTGACTGTGAGTGGTCCTTGGCTCCCTACAATCTGCATGTCGGGAGCTCTGGAGCAACCATATGGGGTGGCTGCAGGGCCACTAATTCTGCAGCTTCGGCTCTGGGGTCAGAGGGCTGGACCTGTTCTTCTGCCCTGCCCTCCCCCATTCACCTGAGTTCCTCGGACCTTTCACTTTGTCTTTGGCATTTATGCATTGATAATTCTGGAAACCACCACAGCTGCTGGTGATCCACTCGCCTGAATGCTCCAGCCGTGATTTGTCCTGACTGACCTGTGCCTAAATCCATGGCTGGTCTTGGTTCCCACCACTGTTCATTCTCAAAAGAGAATGAACCCTTCCTGGCTGCCTGCTGGGCTGCATTCATTGGGAGATTTCTCTGTCACTTTGTGGGTTTTGGAGCTCTAAAATTTGTTTAGAGTCATATTTTATTGGTATTTGAGGTGGTCATGGGATGAGGTCATGGAGTTTTCTTGCTTCCATGTAGACATATTCACTCTGCCCTAAATTTTGTCTTTGAAATAATTTTTCATATTGAACATGATTTCTTTTAGTGTTATTGTTTTTATTTCTCATTTTCCAAATTGTCCTTTAATCCTTTCAT
The DNA here is from genome assembly GCA_028646575.1 of Pseudocheirus occidentalis. Lineage (NCBI taxonomy): Eukaryota > Metazoa > Chordata > Mammalia > Diprotodontia > Pseudocheiridae > Pseudocheirus > Pseudocheirus occidentalis. The sequence continues at coordinate 1,452 of JAQQSW010023363.1, forward strand.
TTATTTGATGAAACTTGATACCAACTATTTCTTTTTCTTTTCAGTCATTTTTTTCTATTGTGCACGTAATATATTCTTAATAAGTCATGCATATTTGTTTTAAACTATTCACAAACATCTGGACATGATACTATGCTCTCTTGGGAACCCATAATGTCTTCTACCTTTACAGCACTTGATTTATTTTTCTTTACCTTATAATAGTCATTCAAAATAGTCTCAGCTCATTTAGATGAAATGGAGATCATATTCCCTTCCTTTATTAATATTATCTTTTTTATCTGATTATCATCAATTTCATATTTTTCCCCTTCTATTTTCTTGTCATTCTCTTTCTGAATGCTTTTCTTTGAGTTTTTCCTGAGGCTAATATCTTCTCAAACTTCTCTGAAGGTGGGTAAGGTTTTTTCACCCACTTCAATCTCTGCCTCAAGTTGTTTCTGAGGTAAAGAACTAGCCCCAGCTGAATGCTAGCTCTGCATCTCCTCCCCCACCCAGCACTTCAATTCAGGTAGTCTGATGGTACCAATAGTTTGCAAAGCATTTTCACTTATTAGAAAAATCAGTGTTATAGATATTATAAGTGTTAATTCCTTCCCTTTTACATATCATAACACTGATGTTCAGAGAGCTTGCTTGATTTGCCAAGGATAATAAAACAATAATTTGAGAGTTGGTGTTTGAAGTCAGGTCTGCTGTTGATTGCTGATATGAAATACTTCATTCTATGCTTCTGTTTTACTTCAAAATGAAGTCTTCAATTCTAGTAAATAATTTAAATAGTAAAAAATGGAAAAAAATATTTTTACATTCTTTGAATGATTGACATCTGTAGCATAGGCAAAATCAGGAGGTGTAACAATTTCATTAGGAATCAAAAACATGAATTGAGACAAAACATTCCATGAGCTATCTAGCATGCAAATGATTAGTAGTTATGGCAGAAGACAACTATACCAAGATACTTCCAATTTTACATCATCTGACAAGTATAAATTTGGCATAGATTGGGAATAATATTGGCTGCACTCGAGGATGTTTATGAACCAATTAAATGTCATATTTATGCTTTGATAATTATGATTATTTTAATAGGTGTTTTCTTTCTATTTTCATGGACTAGCCCTAAATGAGACCCTTATGACATATAAATATTTTGCATTTTAGCAGTTACATATATTCAACACGTGTATTCTTTATTTTATGATTTGATGAATTTCTCCATGTACTTTCTTGAATAAACATCTGTGGAAATGATAATACTATTTCACCACAACAATAAAGGGCTAAAGGAAGAAGATAGGGGTTTCTCAGCCTGATTTGAAGAAAAATGCTTCAGTAAAACTCAGCTATTTTGACGAGTCTTCCTATCATGATTATCTGGTACTGATTTTATTGTCTGTGATTCTAGACATCCCTCTAATTTTGAGCTAATAAATCCCTTTAAATTCCTTTATGTTCGTGGTTGTTATCCCGTGTCTCTATTTTTTAAAGATAATTTAACCCAGTTCATTTATCTCTTAGTTATGCCATATTTTTTCAAATTTATTCTGAAAGAATATGGACTTTTCCAGAGTAAGAGAAGAGGCTGGTATCTCTTCCACCCAATAGAACAAGATACCTTGCCTCCATCTCCTTATGACTTCACAGCCATATACCAAGTAACTAAAAGTAAACATTTCTTATCAAGTAGAATGCAAGTGGATAGGACAGTTTTTTCAGAATGCTTACATAGTGAGTTCTCTGACTTTATTCTTCTAGAAGGACACTATATCTCACCTTCAGGTGTGGCTGCATGAGATATCATGGATGTCTATTTCTAAATTATCTCAAAATCCTTATGTCAATATTACTTAACAAATTAACTACTAGTTATGAACTCTTCATTAACATTCAACTAATTAATATCAATTATCTTTCATAAAAAGGTATTTACTTCATATATATATATATATATAGCTAGAACAGAAGCACAGTTATGCCTCCCAACACCTGGTGACACAATTTGATTTATGCCACCTCAGGGAGATGGGACTAAGTAACACCACATTTTCTATGTATCATTGGTCTCACCTAGTCCACATTCAAATGTAGCATAGTCTGTGAATGAGTCCATATCTAAGCTATGAAAAGCCTGGGCCTCTAAGGTCATCCATTCATCAAGGCCTTGATGCTGTTCTGATTGGCTTTAAAAAACAGGCACGGACACTGTCTCCTGACTTTCTGGTAGTTCACTCTCCTGACATTTTAAAGCTCAGAAGGTCACAACCATCTTCAATCTACTTCACTTAGAAGGAAGAAACAATAGACCCCACAGAGAAAGAAGCTATAGGAGGATCATATACTCTAAGTCAAATGTTGCTTTTGAGTGAAAGAAGGCTCATCCCAATTGTCCAGTGTCAGCATAGTGAATTCCCATTAATCCAGCAAATGCAGAAAGATCCCACCTGACAGATTCATCCTGGCTTACCAGAGCCTTTTTCAATGAATCAAGGTTCCAAATACATAACCTAAGGCTTCTTTTTCTAAATAGCTAGATGGCGCAGTAGATAGAATGCTAATCATAGAGTAAGAAGACCTAAGTTCAAATTCAGGTTCAGACACTTACTGGCAATGTGAACCTGAATAAGTCACTTACGTTGAATCTGCTTCAGTTTCTTCTTCTGTAAGTGGGAGTAATAATAGCAGGTACCTCCCAGGCTTATTGTGAGGATCAGTCAATTGTGAAATCCTACCAATTCTACTTCCACAGCGTATTTCACATCTTTCCCCTCAGCTCCACTCCCAACCACAATAACAGTAGTTTAGGCCCTCATGATGTTTTACACATCATGATCTATTGCAATAATTTCCTAATAGGTCATATGTTAAATTTTGTACTCCTCTAATCAATCTTCCATGAAAAAAATCCTGAAAAAACAAAAAACAATTTTTGCTGCCATAAATCACTGGCCTGGCCATGTCATTCGCCTACTTAAGAAAAAAAAAACAACAACTCTCATTTGCCATTTTAAAAGCTTCACTAATTGCCTTCTTACACATCACTTTCCTCTTCTTATTCAGTGTTATAACCAAATTATTCTATTTGCTGTTTGCTGCGTGGTCAGTATCCCATCTTCCATCTCTGGACCTTTGCGTGTACTAGCTATCAACAAGGCCTAGAATACATTCTCTCTCAACCTACGTTTATTGGAATCAGTTCCTGATTTCCTTTATGTTGCAGTTCATGTGTCTTTTACAGGATTCTTTTCCTGACCCCTCTCTAGAGCTGAGCTGGTAATCTACACCATCCCAAGCTCCTTTTTATTATTTTTCATATAGGAGATATATGTATGTGTGCATACACATATACATATTGTTTTCCTCTGTTAGAAAGAAAATCTCCTTAAACACATGACCTTTGTCCCTACCAACAGGTGGCATATAATGAGTACTTTAAAAATGTTGATGATTTACTTCTTCATTTTTTGAAGAGTATCTGTTAATAGAATTGAGCAGCTAAGTGGAAAATGCACAGGTCACTGTGCCTGGAATAAAGAAGACCAAATCTTATTTTAGATGCTTATTAGCTGTGTGACTCTGGTCAAGTTACTTAACCTTGTTTATCTCAGTTTCGACACCTGTAAAATGAACTGGAGGAGGAAATGACAAACCACTCTATTACCTTTGACAAGAAAACCCCAAATTGGCTCATGAAGAGTAGGAAATGACTGAAATGACTCAAGAACAACAAAATCAACAGAATTATTTCTCAGTACTCATTTGAGTTTAAGTGAGGCCAAACCATTTATTCCTGGTGAAGGTTTGAATAAACATCAGTTAGTGTTCATGCAGTCTTTTCACTGGGAAATTTTTTAATTCGCAAACTTCTTTGAAATTGTTTTACTTCAAGAATGATCTTCAAAGTGAAATAAAACATGCTGGAGCAAGAGAGTCAATGGGAGTTAAACACTATTATGCCTGAATGTATAGAAGTAAATTGAAAAATCTGCAAACATGAAGGAAACCATATCTTTGCCTCAGCTCACTTGGATGTGGGAAGAACTGAGAAGTATTAATTTATTTGTCATCGACTGAGAATTTCAACATTTGAATAAAGTCTGATAAGTGTGTAGAATGAAAATATCTAGCTTTCATTTAGTTCTAATTTCTCAGGGGAAGATTAGCATCAAGGCTGTGAGATAAGGTTAGTGTTCCAAGTTACTATCAAACAAGATAGGGCAAGAACTTTAATATCTATCTTGTTAAGGGAATTGAAGGTGCTAATTTGTTTAAAATTTCAATTAAATGAAAATTCTACTTACCAAATTGATTCCTATACCAGGTATGGAGTATAATAGGGAAGGGCCAGGGGTGGATTTAAAAGTCAGTATTAGAAAAATAACATCTAGATCTTTTGAATATATTAGAAATATAGGCAGAGATTTGCTAGACCAGAGGTAATGAAAATAAGGATTGGCAAATTTTGGTGCTTTGATTTAGTTATTCCTTACCAAGTACTTAAGGAGTTCTTTCTTTGATCTCAGTGATTTCAATATAGATTCAATCTTAGTCTTCTGTGTTTGTGCAGCCTAGTTAAGTTAAATAGAAACAAACTCAGATTTTCTTTTATTTTTTCATATCACACTAAAACAAGAGAAAGAAACTCAGAAGTCATATAAATTCAACATCCTTCATTTTAGGGAACTGAGTCAACTACCCTCAGAGTAAATCTGAATTCTTTACATTTAAAAAGTTCACATCATTTTAGAGTTATTTATAACTTTTAATAGGTTCTACCAAATTTTATTTTTGAGATATCTGTCACATCATTATATCAGCAAATCACAAAATCTTAAAACAGGGATGAACAGAAAACTGTTCTTTCTACTAAGCTTAAATCTGCCTCTCTGAAACTCCCTCCCACTGCTTCTAGTTTTGTACCCTGAGGCCAAACAGAACAAATTGAGGACCTTTTGTGTTTGATTTCTAATGGGTCTCTGGAATTTTCTTCACATATGAAAAGTAAGGGGATAACGTCTTCCTTCAGGTTTGTTTTATTTATCTGGTTACTAAAACTGATATAATTTGTACATCAAGATTTTTCTCCCAAAATATATTGACTATACAGTAAAATTCCAGTGGTACTAGTCGACTCTCTGAAAGAAGAGTTGGAAGATACCTGAGATTAAATAACTTTTGAGAGTTTTTAAGTTACCAATTTGTTTTTAGCAACTTTCAAATACAAAGAAGGAAAATATTATTAGAAACACCATGCATGCTCATAATAAATGTCCTTCACCACAGCCAGTCTCTTTTGCAGCCACCTTACTGATTGATGTGATAACTTCATAATTGAGTCAGTTGTGACAACAAATATGGAAGGGAAAAGAGGCCAAAGTGAACAGACTGACCATGTTTTAGGCCAGCTCCCCACAAACATATGGCCACAGACAAAGACTTGGAAAAATTCTGCAGGTTTTTTTAAGCAAATGGAAGATAATGGCACTATTCATTTGAATTGAATTTGGGAAATAGAACTATAAAACTTACATTTCTTTCACGAGTAATTACGTTTTCTGTTACCACATTTGAATTATATGTTTCTAAAATTGATATGTAATCACATGAAATATTTCCAAGTAAGCCTTAAATTTCATTTACTTTCAGATGCACAAAATGATTTTATTTAACACATTGGCTTTCTTTACATTCATAGTGAAGAAAATAGCCCAAGGTAATAGCATCAATGAAAAAACCTCATACGGTGCATGTTTAATACATTCTGCCCATAATATTAGTGTTGCATTTCTAAAAATCAAACTATTTTTGGTACATGTGACCACCAAGAGGAAGAACCATACCCATGAGCTCTCAAAACATCCCCTAAATAAGGATCAGGAGAAAGAGCTAACGATATTTTAGCTATCTGTATGGGACATAGCACTAAGAACACTAATGAGGCAACAATACTATGAACTAAAAGGAGAAAAGAATCCCTAATCCCTAAGACATTCACTTAGTGTCCCTTATCCCAATAGTCTCCATGTGCTGGCTGAGCTGAACAGGTATAGACTTAGGCATGCATCAAAAGAAAATTTTGGAACTTATTTACTCTCTATGACGGGGAAAACAAAAAGTCTAGAAGCTTCCACTGGCTATTTCACTACCTTAGCATCAGTTTGCCTTAAAACATTCTCAAAGAATTGAGACAAATCAGAAACTGGGACAAAAGAGCAGAATGTATCACTCTAAAAGAATAAACTCAGAGTACTCACTATATAAGCATTCTGACAAAACTGTCCTATCCAGTTGCATTCTACTTGATAAGAAATGTTTACTTTTAGTTTACTTGGTATATTGCTGTGAAGCAATAAGGGCATTAGTGGGAGAAATTTTAGCCTCTTATTTTGTAAAAGACCACATTCTTTCAGAACCAGTTTGAAAAAATAGCATAACTAGAAGATAAATGAACTGGGGTAAATTATCTTTAAAAAAAATAAAGACACAGGATAATGTAATGGGAATCTGAAGATCTTTCCTGCCCCTAGGCCCTTTCATAGGCTTAGGTGGCTCTGAGAACCTTCCCTGATTTGAAAATATACTCTGCCCCCTAATAAGCTGAATGTGGTAACATGGAGCCTGTGGCAGGAGGCTTGTACTTCAGGAATGCCCACCCTTTATTACCTTGTGATTGGGCAGTAGGTCAAGAGGATTGTGACATTCTCTGATCCAGGAGAAGGCTATATATACCCTGACATGAGCTTTTTCCTTTGGGGCTCACTTTGGAAAGAGTTGTGTGATTTGGTCAGATGAGATTCTGGACAGCCATTGAGAGCCCTGGCCTTGAAAACCCAGATGTTGATGCTTCCCTCTCTGGTAACTAATTAAGTATGTGTGTACTGGTCAGATGGCTGGAAGCCTGTCTCCTGATTTGTTTCTTTGTCTGCTTGTAACTTCTGTTTGTATTTTCTTAAGTCTAGGGTGCTGGCTTTCCCCCCTGAACTAGGTAAATGACATATGTTTGATTGATTAAAGTAAGATTATTAACCCATTTTGAGTTGCTTTCCTTTGGAAAAGCAGATCTAAGATCCTGTGCTAGCAGCCATCCAGGGTATGCTGCAGATAAAAAACAGGGACATAAAGGAATTTAAAGGGATGTTTCAGCTCTAAAGTAGAGGAATGTCTTGAATCACAGACAATAAAATCAGTACCAGATAAACATATGAAGACTTGTCAAAATAGCTGAGTTTTACTGAAGTGTTGCTATTCAAATCAGGCATAGAAAACCCTATCTTCTTCCTTTAGCCCTTTATCATTGTGGTGAAATATTTTTATCATCTCCATAGATGTTTATTTGAGAAAGTACATGGAAAAATTCATTAAATCATACAATAAAGAATACACATGTTGATTATATGTAATTGCTAAAATCGAAAATGTTTATATGTCATAAGGTTCTTATTTAGGGCCAGTCCATGAAAATGGAGGAAATACACCTATTAAAATGATCATCATTATCAAAGCATAAATATGACATTAAATTGGTTTATAAACATCCTCAAGTGCAGCCAATATTATTCTTTTTTTTTTTTTTTTTTTTTGCTTTTTGGAGGGCAGGTTGGGGTTAAGCAACTTGCCCAAGGTCACACGGCTAGTTTTTCATGTTAAGTGTCTGAGGCCGGATTTGAACTCAGGTACTCCTGACTCCAGGGCCGGTGCTCTATTCACTGTGCCACCTAGCCACCCCCAGCCAATATTATTCTTAATCTGTTCCAAATTTATACCTGTCAGATGATGTAAAATTGGAAGTATCTTGGTATAGTCATCTTCTGCCATAACTACTAGTTATGTGCATGACTGAGAGCTCATGGAATTTTTTGTCTCAATGTTTTTGATTCCTAATGAAATTCCTACACCTCCTGATTTTCCCTATGCTACAAATGTCAGTCATTCAAAGAATGTAAAAATATTTTTTCCACATTTTTACCATTTAAATTACTTACTAGAATTACAAGACTTGGTTTTGAAGTGAAACAGAAGCATAGAAGGAAGTGTTTCATATTAACAATCAACAGCAGACCTGACTTCAAACACGCGCTCCCTAATTATTAAGTTTTATGATTCTTGGCAAATGATACCACCTCTCTAAATGTCAGTTTTATGATATGTAAAAGGGAGGGAATTAATTAACACTTATCATATCTATAGCACTGATTTTTCTAACAAAGAAAAATACTTTGCAATCTATTGACTACTATAGAATTATGAGTAATCTGTTTATCTCTTGTTTTTAATAATACCTCTATGAACTTTGGGTTTCATAGTCACAAACATCAGTCATATCATTAAACATCACAAAAAACACATCATTATGGTTTCTTAGATATGCAAATTATTTTTAATTGTTTACTATTATTTTACAACACTCAGTTCCACAAGTTTTTGAGTTCCAAATTTTCTCTCTCCCCACGCCCTCCCACCTAATAGTGGATGCTATCCAAAATAGGTTATACAAACACCTTCACATTAAGCATTAGTCAAGTTGTTGATACAACCATTCTGGAGAGCAATCTGGAACTACACCCAAAGGGCTATAAATAATTTCATACCCTTTGACCCAGTGACACCATTTCTGGGGTTGTATCCCAAACAGATCATAGAAGTGAGAGGAAGACCCATGTGTACAAAAATATTTATTGCAGGGGGCAGAGCCAAGATGGCGGTGTAGAAGCAGCAAAGCACCACAGCTCCCACACAAACACGCTAAAAAACTCATAAAATGGGACGCTAAACAGATTTTCAAGCTCCAAAACTCTCCACAAGACTGAAAGCACAACTGTTGCTACAGGCAGC